>PVIJ01014648.1:0-39720 GCA_004024925.1 Scalopus aquaticus
AATGGAAGAGAGGAGAATACAGGGGACCATGGAGAGGGATCACGGGTGAATTGGTGGTGGGCTGCCCAAGGGGAATACAAAATGTAAAAGACATAAATAACAATAAAAAAAAAGAAATGGAAAAAAAATAAGGGAATTTGTTTCTTGCAGTTCTGCATGTTCGAAGTCAAGGCAGAGCATGGTCTGGCCTGGTGGCCCCATAGTCAGCCACCCCCTTGATGTGCCCTCATCCGCTCCACGCTTAGGCGGAGGCCTCTGTCCTCCTGTTCTACCATGGCCGCCCCAGGTACTGGATCAAGCCCCCACTCTTACAGCCTCATGGAACCTCCCTCACCTCTAAAAGCCTCATCTCCAAATGCAATCTCGCTGGGAGGTAGGGATTCCACATAAGAATTTGGGGACACACAATTCCGTCTACAGCAGTGGGTGCTTGGTTTTGAGCAGAAAGATACAATTGTTTGTGTCTCCAACAAATATTTATCAAGCTTGTGTGTAACAGCAGGTTCTGGACACCCCAAAGTGAAGGAAGGCCAGGGCCAAGCCCTCCGCATACACCCGGCCCCTGTCACAGTCGACTACACTGACAAGGGGAGGACTATGTCTGAATCTGGAACGTAAAGTAAAGGCATTTTGCCTTCTGTTTCACTAGGACTTTAACAAGTAAGAATTAAGTGAAAGACAAGTGAGCTAAGAGACTCATTTCCTCCATAGCGCTGAGAACTCGGCATTCATGTTACAAAGCAGTTGTGGGGCTGTACTGCTGCCCTGATGCAGTGCCGCTTTCCTCCCCCCTCTGCACCCCCAGTGACAGTAGGCTGGGGTGTAAGCAGCATCCTCATCGGAGGAGAGTTCTCCATTCTGGTCACCAGAAGGGGCTCCCACTCTTCCATGCACCTGAACACACCCTGTTTGCTCAGGAAGTCTAAAGCTACTTGGATCCCACAAATCCCGGGCTCAGGACTCTCAAAACAGTCCCCAAAAGATTTCAAATACCACTGATTTTCATAGCACGGAAGAAACTGTCCTGAAGCACGGATGTAACTGTCCTCAAGCATACTGCATGAATAACTTTTTACAATAACGAAAATTATTCCAAATGAAGAACAATTTTTCTTTCAGTTTTTGTCCAAATGCATATTTTATGCTATCTATGAAATATATCATTTTAATTCGGCTTTCATTAAACCAAAGGTTTTTAAGTATGTTAGCAGAAGAAAGTGCTTCCTGTGGTCACCTCAGAGGAAAGTGCACAGCAGAGGCAGGCGAGGTGGGGAGACTGCTCTCTGGGGCACGAGGACTGCGCCAGGCCCCCCAGAAGGACAACAAAAGACCCAGGCTTGTCAAATGGGTTATTCCCTTTGACTGAAGTCACATATTTAGGGCCCTAATGTCACTGCAAATGAGTGAAATCAGGCAAGTAAACCCAGCAAGTAATCCCTGCGCCTCTGGCCAGGAAGTCCTGGGCCTGCCCAAAGTTCACACACGCTACCCCTGGCCATCCAGTCACCTGCCGTCTCCACACTCCGTCCTGAGCACAGGTGGGGAACGTAGGAAGCAGAGCTTCCATGAGCAGGAGAGGCGCCTCCATGCACGAGGTGATGTAGAAGGGCCCCCAGAACTGAGGGTGGCACAGGCCTTCGTTTGCCCTTGTGACCACAGTGAATTAACGCAGGAGTGCACACAAGCTCAAAGGCGCTGGGGAGAGAGCCACGTGTGCGGGTCTTGCTGTGCACCCAGCGACCACTCATTCCTGCAGCCCCCAAACAGGAGCTGCTCAGACAGACATTAGCAGCTACTTCCCAAGACATGTTATGAGTAAACATAAGGTGTGTGGAAGCGGGCTGGGATAGTGGCGGCACATGCGTGGGACTCAGAGTCCAGGGAGGCCAGCTCTGAGCCCCAGGACTGGCATCAGGCCACTCACAACCTGACAACCCTACTAAGGACCAGCGAAGGGAGGGAACAGTTCACTGATAAAATGCGGGAGTGAGGCGGAATGACGAGGGTCATGGTTGATGTTGTGAGATGTGACTAGGGAAACACTCACACATCTACTAAGACAGAAAATCTCCATCTGAAACTCATTTCCAGGGACCCATGAGTGCAAAAAGCACCAGGAAACGGGCTGGGAGTGAGCCAGCACCACCAAATATCTCTCTAGGGAGACCTCAGTGTCCACAAGCATCCCCAGCCCCAAGGCCACACGAGGGCCTGTGCAGTGCACCCAGCTTCTGCCTGGTGCTGCCCAACTCTGGCTGGGAAACACCCCACTGGCTTCCCACCAGCTGCACCCCAGAAGACACGGCTACAACACTGTGCTGCTTTGGGGCCAATGTGTGAGCCCCGAGCAGAGGTGGGATCCAGACCCAGGATGAAAGGTCAGGTGCAGCGCTGGGTATACCTGGGACTGACTGTGTCTTAGTCTCTGGCCTACAACCATACAAGTTTTCCAAGGGAAAGCGAGGGCTAAGCAGGCCTCCACCTCCACGTTTCACTGCAGCACTGACAGGAAACACTATGGGTTGTCTGGAGTCTGCTACTGTGTATCACACCCATCAGTCTATGGGCAACCTCCAATTATTCCAAATAAAAATTGCTTTTGAACTTGCACTTGCTTTACAGCTTTCTGCTGATCTTCTCCCATCAGTTCTCTTATTAGTGCTCACCCGGCTGAGCTACTGCGGGGACTGCTGCTATTAGATAAGAAATAGCCGCTGCTGTGATAAAGTAGGAGGAGGCTGCTGCTAACAACAGGCCTCTCCTCACCCATGATTAAGAAGCAAGGTGTTTCTTCCTTTCTGCCAAATCAAGTTAAACTGCAGTATGTGATAGGAGGATACTTTGGTTCTTATTTTATGAGAAGTTTGGGGGGGGGGGCGTATTCAATTCGGAAACACTGAAGGAGGGTCTCTGGTCTCAAGCCCACCGCGGCGGCCACTCAGGATCACTAGCAGGACTAGCCCAGAGCAAGACTGGGTTGAAGGGGTGCTGGAAACCCAGGTACCCATGAACCACAGTGAAAAACCCCGCACTCTTAGGACTAGGACAGATCAGTCAAAACCTAGAAAAAGGAGGAAGTAAAACTGGTTCACCCTCTTTCTTTAACTTCTTTTTTTTTTTTAAGATTTATTTATACATACAAGCTGGGGTACAGGCCAGAGGCGTGGGGTGGTGAGAGGATTCACCAGAGACAGAGTGGGGAGCAGAACAGGCAGATCAGAAATACACTGCTGAGGGGAGCAGCGGGCAAGGCAGGAGAGGTCTGCCGCACCATGTGGGATTCTCCCCGGCTGGGTGTCGAACTCGCATCGCGTGCTGCCGACAGCTCCACAGTGCAGGGCTCAACCGCTGCGCCACCAGGGACGCCCTCTTTCCTTAACTTCTTGAGTTGGGCTTTCAAAAGGCTCCCAGCCCTGCCCGAGATAAGGGGATTGCACTCCTCCATGCCAACAGCCTGCTCCCCCTCTGAGTGGGGAAAGAGAGCAGCCCCTCCTCTCTCAGAGGTCAGAGACTGTCTTCATTATGCTGTCCTGACACAGGGAATTTCTTATGTTATCCTGTCACCTGACCAGATATGTCAACCCTAAGTTAAAGCCTTGTGACTTTTAAACCCTAAAAGAAAAACGTTCAAATCTGATCCATTATTTTACCAACATTCCATTAGAGGAAATTAGGTCATCATTATTTTCTTAAGACATCCAGATAGCTTATTTTAAGTCTGTGGTTACTTAACATCTGGAAGAGGTAAGGATGTCCAGGACATGAAAAAAAAAAAAACAAAAAAAACAGCCTACCCAAGCATAGTTTGCCGAGAAGAAACAACGGTGAATGGGAAGAATCGACACAATTCTAAGCAGTTTAAATCGCGAAGCAGCCCACAGGCTGTGGGTGTGGATGGGGCTCTGCAGTTATGTTTATGGACGGCTGTAATAAAACTGACCTGGGAACCATGTGCCCACTGCTTGCCCCTACGTCACTTTGGTCCCAGCCTCCTTACCCCTAACCTGTCTTTAGGGCACTGAGTGCTGGGCCTCGCCCATCCCTTCTTGTCTGTAACAAACACCCCATTCAGGAGGTCCAGACTCTGAACCCGCAGGCTGGAGCCCTGAGGGAAGTGGAGACCAGAGGGCCAGCTCAGATGGTGCAGGCCTCCTGCAGCCTGCACCGCCTCGCCTGGCGTGCAGAGGGCAGAGGGGACCTCAGCGTCTGTCATCCATTCTCGAGGTCTCCTCTCTGGCCAGACTCGAGCCCCGCCTTTCAGGTTCCTGCTCTGGGGGACTTTCTCTCCCCCCATAACAGCAGCTGGCACTGAGCTCGCATCCAGTGTCACCCTCAGTTAGGCTGATAACGCACAGTCTGCCCAAACCTTCCCAGGACAGAGAAGAGGAGGCCCGGGCAGGATTCTGAAAGGGCGTCTATGCTTCTAGCTCTTTTGCAGGTAAACCTCTCAGGAAATTGCTCTTCTGTTGCCTGCAGGCACTGGGTTCACATGATAGCAACACAGGCCTGGAAGGTTCCGTGAGCTTTCACAGGGTGGAGATCTCTGAGAAACATGGACACCTTTGACACATCGGAACCGTCAAGGTTGTGGTCCAAGTAAAACCCAAATCTTGGACATTTCCTTCCTGCACCTCCCCCAGCAACAAAGGACACGAACACTGCTGTGAAGGGAGCTGTTAAAATTAAGAGCAGTGTGTGCATACGCCCGCATGCTCAAGGGTGAGACCGAGACGAAGCCGTGGGGATGTGCCAAAGGAAATGAAACCTTCTCAGGAAGCCATTCTTCTCCCTCTGGAAACCAGACTCCACACAGCCCAGTTATGACTGTCTTCACCGCACCCAAGAGCCGCGAGACAGTCCCTCAGCAAGTGGCAGCGTCTACCCAGTTCACGCCTTTCTCTCCACACTTCTGAACAGAAAGCAAGATCAATCATTTAGCTGAAAGATCAATCCTCCTCTACTATTGGAATATGCTAAGCATTTCCCCAGATAGCTAATGGAGAGTGGACAGTAATTTCCTGAGGAACCACAAACATTACAAATTAGCAAGACCAGCTTCAGCTGAAATGCTGCTGGCATGAGCAGCAGAAATCCCCGCTGGCCTTTCAGAAAAGAAACTGCTCCTTGACCAGCAAACCAGGTCCGCGGATTCCACTGAGAAACATGGCAGAGGGGAAAAGGAGGGAGAACTGAACATTGCCATGATGTATTGTTTTTCTAGGTTGTCACAGTCATTTTTACTTTTATTTAATAAACACAAACTCCAGCCTGAAGTTGTTAGCATGGGCCTAAATACGTCTTGTTCTTCCAAGACACAAAAGCACAGAGCTCCCCGCAGCCGCACTGAGTACTGAGCACTGAGCAGGAAAAGGTCAGAAATAAGTCCATGCCACATCTGGAACTGACTCCCGCTGATGTGATTACAACTCAACACCAGCTTTTCTTTATTAAAACAATGGAATACTACTCAGCTATATAAAGAATTCTCAGCACTTTGACAACATGGATGGCGCTGGAAGGGATGATGTGGAAAGAAATAAGTCAGGATGGTTTCACTCACATGTGGAATATAGAGAAACAAAGCACAGCGATAGGGGTTGAAGGCAGAGGGTTAGAGGGGGTAGGATACTGTTCATGTTAAAGTATCAACACAAACACATTGCTTATGGCCTATATATTCTGAGTGAATTTTCCAGCCCAAGAACACATACGGAGGAGTGCAGGGAGTGATACCACATGCTCACCAGCCTCAGCACACGGGGACATGAGAGGCCAGGCGCCCAGGAGGATGATGAAGAGCTCCGAGCTGGACATCACGGCCCCAGCAGCAGGAAGGCCAGCGTGCTGCCGAACAACTGTCTTTACTTTACTCCCTATAAAAATCCAGCTGGACATGAAATGTGAAAGCTGTTTCTTTAGGGTGTTAACTCCCTGGTTCCCAGGCTGCCAGTTTCCAGACTGCCAGCTGTCTGACTAAAGCGCACCTTAAAGACTCAGTTCCCACCTCTGCTTTATTGGCATTTGGTGGTGACAGGTGGCCCGAGCTCTAGACGTCAAATTACAAAAGTAACAGGCAAAACTAAACCAATAGAAATCTGACTGAGAACTGAGGCTCCAGAGGGGGAGGGGAGAGAAAACAAAGAGGGAAGGGGTCCCCGTGGACTGTGGTGGAGGATTCTGGGGGCTTTGGTGGAGGGTATAGTGAGGGAACATACATGGCAGCTGCCTCAGAGGAGTCCCTTCTCATTTCCTTAGCAGTGCAGGGCCAGCCCCCAACATGGGGGTAGAAGGGCCACTTCTACTCAGGCTGGTCAAGAAGACTCATCAGAATTTGGAGGTTCACTGTCCCTAATTTCATCAGTTTCCACACATGTCCCCATACCTACCTATAGGACCCCATTCTTTCCCGATCCTATAGGACCCCATTCTTTCCCAATCAACGTCTTCACTTGAACAGGAGCTACCCCAGGGGCTGGAGGTTTGGCTGTCACTCAGCCAGTCACAGGAAGAGGCTGTGCATTTGATTTTCAGCACCTTCACAAAACCATAATCAAGGGCCTTAGAGATACAAATGGGCAACAGGCACATGAGAAGACATCATCCCTGACTGGCCAGGAAATGCGAATCAAATCACAGTGAGACAGCACCTCACACCCACGGGAAAGACTATTATGCACAACCAAGACACAAGTACTGGTGAGGGTGTGCAGAGAAGGGCCCCTGGACACTACAGGTGGGAATGAAACTGGCAGGGCCATTACGGAAAGCAGCGAGCAGATTCCTTAAAAACTTAAAAATAGAAATTCTTTATGATCCAATGATACCACTTCTGGATATTTACCTGAAAAATACATAAACACGAATTTGAAGAGATACGTGCCCATCCACCCCCAAGTTCACTGCCGCATTATTTACAGCAGCTAGGAGCCAAAACAAAGAGCCTATAGAGAGATGAGTGTTAAGAAGAGGCAGGAGGCCTGCACGCAGAATTCCACTCAGCCAAGACTAAGATGAAATCCTGCCATTTGCAACAACGTGGACGGAGCTAGAGGGGGTTTTGCTTATTGAAATAAGTCAGGTGGAGAAAGACAAACACTGTGATTTCACTCATATGTGGTGCATAGAGAAAAGAAACAAACGAATAAATTAAATAAAATAAACTTTCAGACTGCAATACCAAGTTAGTGGTTACCAGAAGGGCGGGGGGACGAAGGGTGGTATACAAGATATAAGGAGTCAATTGTACGGTGAAGGACAGAATTACTCTAGTGGAGAACTTAATGTGTAGATACGCATGTTGATTTTTAAGGTGCCCACCTGAAATTTACATAATATTATAATGCAATGTTAGCTCAATAAACAATTATTTTCGTAGAAAAATAAAAGACCCTCTGACATGCCAGCCAAAACAATTTTTCTTTTATAAACCTGGAGTCACTAGTTAGCATTCTGATGTTTCTGGTGTGAATAGTTTAAAGTCTATGGGTGAACCCATGGTTCTTAGGGTGAAGTAGTCCATTTAAATGGAGGCTAGTCTCAGACATTTCATTTTACAGAAAATGGGAACAGGGCCTGCAACACATTTGCTCTCAAGCACCCAGAGAAGGTAATGGATGCGGGGGCCTGCTGGGTCACGGTCTAGACAGCCCGCCGAGCATATGTGCTTCAGGGCAGACAACAAAGAAGGGGCTAGGTTCCTGGGGTACAGAGGTGCAGGAATGGTATCACAGGAAACTTCTTAAGAGGACTTTTGTAATCAATGAAGTCTTTTCCTCTTCCCGGAGCCACTTGTACCTTTTTCCTACCTGTAGAAAACCCAGTTAAATTTATTTCAAGGTATTTCATTCCTTTTGATGCAAAACAATAAAAGACGACGACTACCTATCACCATTCACAAAAGTTAACTCAAAATGGATTAAAGACTTGGTTGTAAAACCTGAAACCACAAAATACATAGACAAAAACATAGGCTCTATGCTCCTGGACATTAGTCTCAGAGATGTGTTTGGAGACATGGGCCTCAAAGGCAAAGGAAGCAAAAGCAAAAATAAACAAGTGGGACTACATCAAACTAAAAAAGCTTTCCGTACAGTGGAAGACACTTGCATCAAAACAAAAAGACATCGTATTGAATGGGAGAGGCTATTCATACACTGTATGGCCGAAATGGGGTTATAGCCAAAATATACAAAGAACTCATGAAACACAGTTTAAAAAAATCAAATGAATTAATTTAACATGTCTGAGCAGACATGTTTCCAAAGAAGACATTCAGATGGCTAGTAGGCACACGAAAAGATGTTCATCACCTCTTGTTATCAGAGAAATATAAATCAAAGCATTAAGGTATCATCTCACACCTGTGAGAATGGCTATTATCCAAAAGATAAGACACCCACATTGGGGAAGGTGTGGAGGGAAGAGAACCCTTGTACACTGTTGCTGGGGATATAAACAGATACAGGAATATGGAAATGGGATGAAAAGTCCTCAAAATATTAAAAATAGAAATTCCGTGTAATCCAGTTATCCCACTTCTGGGTATTTATCACGCACGAAGGCATCAAAACTCAGCCCCATCTCTACTTCTGTCCTCTTCCATGGCAGAAAGGGGACTTCTCTGTTGGTTGGGACCATCAGAAGTTCCCAGGTTGACACCAACACATTATGTTCTTCCTGTTTGAAGCTCTGGGTTTACCATAAGCCCTGGGAGAGCCGGCGTTTACCTGTGCACACTTCCTGTGCCAGAAAGGTGCCGGCTGCAGTGTTTACAGCGCACAAGCCCTTCGGAAATGGTCTCCAAGCGATTTTAAATAAACAGAAGTGAGCTAGGTGCAGGTTACTGAAGTGTGGTGTTTATTCTGGCAGGCTCCCTGGGGAAGGCTGAAATGAAGCTCACAGGGACAAGTCTTCGGGAGAGCTTTGGGGAGCCAGTGGAGGAAAGTGAGAAGGGGCGCAGGAAAGCCTCCCTGCTAACTGGAGGCCTGTCACTGCCTAGATAGCAGGTGGAGAGAGAGGTGGGCTTCTACCTGCTCTCTGGGGCCTGGAAGGGAAAGGCAGGGACTCCCCTCAGGAACAGGAGGATGGTGTGGAACACTTAAGAGAGGAGACCTTCTCAGCACTTAGAGAGTGGGGTTTCTTACCTTGGGTTTGGCATTTGCCCTGTGGGGGAGGTTTTGAATTTCTTGAAAATATTAGACAAAACATGTTGTTAAAGTGCAGCTTTCTGGGAAGAATGGTCTTAGCACTCAGGACCAAAGGGGTCTGTCAGAAGCCACTTGTCCTCCTCACATCCCCTGGGGCGACTGCTTTATATTCCCTGGTATCAGTCTCCAGGGGATAATAGACCAAAAGACTCCAGGTTTTTTAACCTGAGCTATTTTTCAAAGAGAATTACAAGAGAAAGGTGTTTTAATTAAAGCTCCCAACTTCTGAGAGTATGAAGACAATGTGTGTCTCTTCGCCCCTTTCCTTCAGTCTATTCCCTTGACTCCCTTACTTTCTAGACTGTGTGCCCCTCAGAGCTTTCTTGAGAACATACATCTAGCACCAAGGAGCTCACCACTGCCCCCTCCCTGGGCTATTATCCAGGGTGGGAGATGGAAGGTAATTTGGCTCCATATTTGAAACTGCCTGAAAGGTTCTCAATCTGCAAGAGATTGACATGAAGATTATTTCCAAAAAAATGCTGTTTTTGTTTCCTACTACCTGGGCTATTTTTTAGTGAGTAATGAAGACAACCAAGTAGAGATCTATAGAACTAAAAGGCAACCCTATCAACTTCCAACTCAATATAGTATTTATTTAACCAGTAAACTAGCATTTACAACCTCTTCTGTGCTGAGTGTGGGGGATACATTCGTGAACAAGCATGGAAAAAATTATTCATGATATATTAAAATAAATTAGTCGTGCTCCATTACAAGATAAGGAGTTTCAGGTCACACATTCAAGTCCTCAATCCATTTTGAATTAGTTTTTCTGTATGTGAGAGAGTGTAGTTTCACTCTTTTCCATGTGGCTGTCCAGTTGTGGACACTATTTGTAGAAGAGACTCCCCTTTCTCCAATGTGTATTATTGGTTTCTTTTTAATAAATTAACTGTCTATAGTCATGTGTATATTTATTTCTGGACTCAGTTCTACTTCATTGCTCTGTGTTTTAATATTTATTCCAACACCAAATTGCTTTGATTACTATCACTTTGTAGTATACTTTGAGGCCAGGGTATGTGATACCTCCATTTTTATTCTTTTTTTCCTCAGGATTGCTTTTGCTATTCAGAGTCATTTCTTGTTCTACACAAACTTTATGGTTGTTTTATCACCTTGAAAAATGCCACTGGATTTTAATAGGGATTGCACTGAATCCGTATGTTACTCTAGGTAACACAGACATTTTAACAATAGTAACTCTTCCACCCAATCAAAAATGGGCAGAAGAGCTAAACAGACAATTCTCCAAAGAAGACATACAGATGACTGATAGGCACATGAGAAAATGCTCATCATCATTTATCAAAATGCAAATCAAAACCACAATGAGATGCCATCTCACACCTGTAAGAATGGCCCATATCAAAAAGACCAGAAACAACAAGTGCTGATTGTGGAGAAAAGGGAATCCTCATACACTGTTGGTGGGGATGTAAATAGGTTCAACCCCTATGGAAAATAGTATAGATATTTCTCAAAATGTTAATAATACACCTACCATACAATCTAGTACTTCTAGATATCTACCCAAAGAATACAAAAAGATTAACTCAGTTCAAAGGGATACCTGCACTCCTATGTTCAGTGCAGCAGTATTTACAATAGCTGACTTATAGAAACGACCTAAATGCCCAATGACAGAATGTGGATTAAGTAGATGTGGTATATATACACAAAGGAATATTACTCAGCAATAAAAAAGATGAAATCTTGCCATTTGCAACAACATGCATGGACCTGGAGAGAATTGTGCTAAGCTAAATAAGTCAGAAAGAAAAGGACAAATGCCTAGTGATTTCACTCATGAAATACTGCAAAACAAAACAAAGGAACAGCCAAAACTAAACCAAAACAAACCCTAGAAATCTAACTAGAACTGACACTACAAGAGGGGGAGGGAGGGAAGAACAAAAAGGGGAGGTTGCTCAGTGGACAATGTGGAGGACAATGGGTAGTGGGTGTAGTGTGGTAACTTCCACCTGAAGAGGTGTGAAGCAATACCTTTCAGGGGGGTGGTGTAGCGTTATTAAAACTCTGATGGTGGGCATGGTATCACCGATTTGAAATGGTGTAAAACTATATTCCTAAAACTTGTACAGCACTGTAAACTAGTACTACCTCAGTCAAAATAAAGACATTACAGATAAATAAAAGACAGGAGCTATAAGAACTGGTTAGATCCTATATTGTAGGTACATGCAGAGAGGCACGGGACCAAGATGCTCTCCCTCTCAGCAGGCATCTCAGAGTGCCTTTCATGCAGCTTTTGCCTGGACATCTCTGGTTATACAAGCACATGCCTTTTATACCCGTTTTTAAGTGTCAGTTTTTTCTTTAACTAAGCTAAACTGTTTCTTGGTTAACAGCATATTGGGTAATAAATCCAAAGGGTCAGGCTGGTATTGTTATATAAAGTGAGCTGCATGTTGGGTTATTGTGAGTCAGGGACACTTTGCTTATTAAACATATGAAAATACTTTCCTCTACCAAAAAAAACACGCTTCTGTAACAGAGTGGTCCCCAGAGAAAGGGGAGGTTCCATGTTCCCTGCCCCACCCAAGGGAGGGTAGAGCTGAGCAGGGAGGAGGAGAAGCTGGAGAAGAGACAGAAAGAGAGGGAGGGAGGGAGGGAGGGAGGGAGGAAGAAGAATGGAGAGCCAGAAGGAGACCTGGAGGAGGCACGGGGAGCAGAGACATGTGAAGAAGCTGCACTTGCTTCTCAGCCTTGGACTTGTACCTGGGGGACATGGAAGGAGACACTGGAAAGAGATGTGGGTGAGAGACTGGTGGGGAGTCTGCCAATGGCAGCCTTTATCTTGATTTTGCTCTTTTCCTTCCAGACTTGTCTGGCCCCTTGTGCCCCTTTCTTATGGGTCCCCACCAGGAGGTGCCTTAGACTGTGGCAGGCTTTCGGGCCTCAGTGGCCCCACTTTGGGCCAACCCTGCTTGTCTGGGCATCTACCCACAAGGGGGTGGGTAACTTCGGGTGCTTGATTTGTAAACTACTCTTGGTATTTTCCTTCTCTTCTCTTTATTGCATACTAATTAAAGTTTCTTCCCATTAAAGGGCTTTCACACTAGAGAATGTTTTGTCTTGATGCAGTGGATGGCAGAACCTATTTAGAGGTTTGTGGGTTCCGGGGAGCCCCTCATTCTACCCAGTAACACTTCCTTCAACCCGGTTTCCTCTTGAGACAGGCAGTCATTTTGACTTATCTTTTCATTTCTCATGACTAGTGGTAATACAGGCCCCCAAATATTCCACTCTTCCCCTTGGTGTCAGAAGAACAACAATACATGTCTGGTGGTTGATGCCAGCTCACAAAAGCAGCTGCAGGAATGAGGGCAAATTGAGAGTGCAAGCCTATTTGGGAGCTAAATGACATGCAAATAATCCATGCAAGACATCTTCTGATACTTCAGGAGAAGCCAGAAATAATGCTTTTAATGTAGAATATTGATTTTTAGATGTTGACATATTGAACATATAACAATTAATCTAAATAGTCTGGACCACGCTCTATGACAGCCTAATCGCCACAATCTCTGTAGCTGCAAAGGGGAAAACTGCTTTGACAGTTACTACAGATACACTTCCCTTGATCCCGCTTCCATCCATTCACTCCAGTATTTACTGAGTGCCTGCTATGAACCAAGCTGTATGATGGGCACTGGGCATTTAACCCAAAATATAATAAAGACCCTGTCCCAAGGAAACTGCTCTTATTTCTCTTTGATCTTCGCTGTGCTGAGGCTTTTGCCTCAAATGTGAGGCTTTGAGAGCCCATTCCCCCATCATTACCAGGTTTTAAGGGAACAGCTTCCTTGGTCTGGAAGACTCAGCCCGCAGACACATAAAACACTGTCACTGTCTCCTTTCTGAGCACACGCCTTCTCCCCAGGTTCTGCCTGGTATCTGGCATCTTCCCTCTCTCCTGAGGGTGCTCCCCCCAGCATTCATTCCTCTGGGTGGGTCGGAACGCACAAGGGCCACCCCACCACAGCCCGGTCGGCATCACGTCTTCTTCCTGAGCACTGGGGTTAACCCCACCTGATGTTTCTTTTTTCAAGCTTTTGGTGGGAACATGATTGCTTCAGTGTATTCCAGTGGGAATGAAAACAATCTCTTTCCTATTCTAATTAGATCCATGTGTCACACTGCAGTATTCTTTGAACATTGTCTTCAGTGTTCAAAATCTACAAATGATAAGTTGTGAAACAGCAGCTATGTAGAATTACATATATCAACAAATTACAAATCTACGCTCATTATTTCTGAATAACAAGTGGGAATGAACAAGATCTCCTTTCTGTTCCATTTAGACTGAGCTGCCAGAATGTAGCTTGGAGCATTTAAATTTCTCTGGGTTGTGAGTTGTGTGAGTAATCCCGATGTTGGGAATTCCATGACCACTAACCACATGGGCCAGCAGAGCACTTGAAATGAGGATGGTCTAAAGGAGATGGGGTCCTCCCTGGTGGAGCAGCGGTTAGTCTCTGCAGTATCACACTACAGCCAGTGGGGCCTGAGTTCAACCCCCATCCAGGGAGCTGACCCACATGGCACAGCAGACCTCTCCTGTCTCACCCACTGCTCCCCTCAGCAGTGGATTTCACTGGATCCACCTGTTCTGCTCCCCACTCTGTCTCTGGGGAATCTTCTTACCCCCACACCTCTGGCCCACACCCCAGTTCTTATATGCATAAATAAATATAAATATTTTTTAAAAATTAAAAAATAAAGGAGATGGGCTGTATACAAAACAAATACTGGATTAAGGACTTTGAACAAAAACAAAAGAATTTAAAATATCTCAATGGGATTTTTTGATATTGATTACCAATTGAAACGATAATATTTTGACATATTGGCTTAATTAAAATACATTATTAAAAGTGATTTCACCTCCGTTTTACTATTTTTAACATGGTTCCTAAAACATTTCAACTTCAGTGGTGTCATACATTCGATGTCGGTGGATGGCGCAAGTCCATACCTTCACTTTCTCAGCTGATTTGCCTTTTCCTGTTGTTCAGCAATTCTTTTTAGCGTAAAGAGCATCACCTTATAGTTCAGGTCTTAGATGAGTGAGAACTTCTACAACAGGGCTTTTAGCAAAAGATCTGAAAATTATGCTTTTGCTCACCCCATTGATTTCAACTGCAACCAGGCCGAAGCCAGCTGTTGCCTGTGGAATCCCTAAGAGGAGGTAACTAGGGGGGCTCCAGGATGGGGAGCTTGGTTCTTGCTGACACCGTGGTGAGGAAGCTGTGTGCATCTTTCCCAGGAAATCTCCTCTTTGACTTCAGCCTCCAGCCCCACAGACCTGCCCTGGGCTCCCGCTCTGCTCAGGAAGGCCCCGCAGTCGGAGTGGAGCTCAGATGCCTTCCTATGTGGGGTGAGCCTCTGTCTTCCTGGTTTGTCCACGACACCAAAATTTCTTCAAGTATAATTGTGCTACATTTGCAGTGATGTCCCCACAATTCTGGACTAGAGACATAATACATACTCAATCTGAAGAAGTGGTAGATGTTGGGAGCTATTTGAACTAGTCAGTCAAATCACTTTTAAGTGGTGATTTTTTTAATGTTTTCTTCCTGGTATTTTAATGGCATCTAGAATATTCTTACAGCTAATGCAGCATCATTATTTTGGTTTGTTTCCCCTGGATAAACATATTTCTGACAGGTACAAGCCGATTCTGTTTTGATGCAGTAATACCACCTTGTGACTCCTGAGCTAGAGATTACCTGAGACAAGGCTGTCCTTGAGAGTCGAGGCCTTGCTTATGTTACGGGTTACTTTTCACTATGCTTTTTATTCACACTGAAGAACTCAAAGTAATAATGGACTGAAAAATAAGTACAGGGGAAATTGATTTCTTTCTCTCTACTTGAAATCAAATAATAACTGGTGAACAGGAATACAAAAAGCTACTAAGATATTTTCTTCATCTTTATAAATAATATACCACATGTCTGCTTGGCAGCTTCCCCCAGTGATCACAATGGCCTTTACTGAACAGTCAGGATGAACAGGGTTTTTTAAATTATTAAACATCATCATCATTAGAAATATGAGGAGAGGCCCCACCGTCTTCTATTGTAGAAAGCTGATACCCCAGGGTGTGTTAAGCAGCCTCATTTCAGGTGCCATTATTATACTGACTCATTATTCTTCTTCTAAATTTGTATTTTACCTTTTCCTCACCCAGTCTTTTTATTTGTGGTATTTATGATGCAGAACTGTGAATGCTCAGAACCATAAAAAAGTAGGCATGATGCTCTTCAAGTTAGAATAACGAACTGTGTCACCTACCGATTTTTTCCCTAAGAAGCCTGGTTATTCTGTGGGAACAAAAATAGAGCTATTGATTGTAAAGGGGAGACGTCTGGTTCCCCCACTGCCTGGCCCCGAGAGCCCATCGAGTCACCATAGGCAGCCGCCGTGAGCGGGCAGGCAGGGGGACCTGCCTCTCTGCTGCACAAAGACTTCCGAGGCCCTGGGGCATGGCATTTTCAGGGAATTGGTGCCCACAGCCTAACTTCCGTCTGGACATGTTTCATAACAATCTGCCTAGGATGTCCTGAGACCATGGCCCCTCGATACATCTCTGCTCTCTCCTCCCTGACCACAAGGAACTTTGTCCCACAAACACAAGTCTACTCGCTCTCACCCAGAATCACACTAACTCCTCACGTATGACTCGGCTGTAAAAATCTGAGACGACACCCCCACCTCAGAGATGCCCAACAACAGTGCCAACACCTGTTTCTGTGCTAATCCGGCACAGGAGTAGGCGACCATGTCTTCCAAAGACCCAGTTTGTATTCTGTGTGACTCGGTTTCAAGCAGGTGACAACAGTAGGAAATCTCTCATGCGGTCTCACAACCGCACGGGAACATTTTATGACTAGAGACGCTGCCGAGAAGCCACACGTCCATTGCCCTGAGCTCCTTCCCTCACCCAGAATCCTGTAAGTGCGTGCTTTGACCTGTATTTTCTTTACGCTCCCCCCAAGACCCCTCCTACCCAGCGTGGCACCCTGGGCAGTGCTTCTGCCATGGCGGAAGGCGATAAGGCACTTTGTGGTTGATACTAAAGACACACCGGTCACTAAGTCTGTCAGGACAAAGGGCAACAGCAATTCAACCTGTTAGAATCCCACAAGCCACACAGGAAGATTGGCTGATTTATTAGTCAGGTGATCTGCTAAAAAAAAGATAAAACTTTATTTAGTAGCCTCATTTTCATTTTACAAAAGAAGCATGTGTACTTTTACCCGTTATTGACAAAGAGAACGGATAAGCGCATGAGAAGTTTAAGCACATACTGCAATTTTCTTCCTCTATCAAGTCCACAAATAGCAACCATTTGACATGCAGACTTTGACATTTTTAATGGCAGTAATTAGAAGGCCCTCTCTCTTTTGAACTTTTTCTATTTTGCAATTGATTGATTCTCTTACCCTGTCAGATGAAGAATTTCAGCTGCAAAAAAAATGGTTTTTAAATTTCCTGTCTTTGTTGTCCTTGACATGAAGTTGACAGAGGGCTGCAGAGCATCAAGTGCTGGCAGAGACGTTCCAGTCTGGCCCCCTTCCCAGGAGATCGTCAGCCCGGGCCCCCTTGGTCTCTGCAAATCCCAGCGCTGGAAAAACAGGCCAGGAGCCCCATGACCATCTTGCCTCATGCCAAGTGCGCCCGGACCACAAAGACCAACAGCGCCTGCAAGGGGAGCCCAGGCCCTCCCCTGCGCCCGTACAGGACTCCTCTCCCCGGCATCCTGTCAAGCCGGGTTCCCCCTGGGTTTGTACAGAGCAACCCACAGATCCTCTTGCTCCCGTGGCCTCTGACATCCTTCGAGCTCTGCCTCTGCCTCACAGGCAGTGAAAGGATGTGACACCTGCCACAGGCTTCCCTGCCAGAGCTATTTTAGGTCCCCACGAAAGTCCTTCAGTCTCTGGCTCTCAGCCCACTATTGGTGACCTCCTGGTGACACTCCTTGACACCTTCATCCTGTCAGCCAGGCCTTTCCCGAAGGGATCACTGCGCCTTCTGTTCTTTGAAGAACCCTGCTTGCACGTCTCATAATGAACTAGCGCATGTTCAGCGGGAGGAATATTGCTGCTGATGTGCAGCTCTGAAGCTCACCACGAAGTCTCCAACGCTACGTTTTCAAAATGCTTAGCGCTTACACCCAGCAACTCTACGTACGTGGAAACACCCATCCATCCACCCCTCCATCCATCCATCCATTCATTCATTCATTCACTCTATCAATATGTGGCCTGGTGTGTGGCATTCTGCTGGGCACTAGGGATAAAACCAACACAAGACAGACATGGCTCCCACTCTCAGGAGCCTCTAGTCTGATAGGGGAGGCAGACATCACACCGCAGTTACAGTGAAGCTGCCTACAGCTGTGACAAGTGCTGTAAGGGGAGGGCTCAGAATGCCAGGGAGGACCAACAGGAACTGGCTGTTCCGGTTAATATTTGAGCATAGACCCCGTGCCACCCAAGTCACATGACCACCCGGGAAAGAAGGGCTGCTACTGTTTTCATGGTGCAGGGGAGGGAATTGAGGCTCAAAGAATAACCAGCTCAAAGCGAAATAGCCAGTGGGGGACGTGCTCAGGGTCTGGACCCAAGTGTGTGAAACTGTAAAGATGATGTCACTAAGCCGTGTGCCCCTGGCTCAGTAGAAGGGCACAGGATGGAGTCAGAAGGCCTCCTGACTCTGATACGCCCAGGGTCTGAGCCCTGAGTGCACCATGAAGCAGCTGCTAGATCAAGGACCCCAGGGTTAGGGGTCATGGGCCCTAGCCACACTGGCGGGTCCGCCTCTTAGAGCTGGGGTTCATCTCCTCCCTGAATCCAGGCAGGCTCTCTGTCGGAACAGAGCCCCACTGCATCTGTTTCCAGACCCAGATGTTAAAGGGGCAGCTTTCACTTCCGGCCTCATGAAGACTGGCTCTGGGGAGCTGACCACCGGACAAGTATGGGGGAGCATGTAACTTGACTTTCTTCTCTGGTGCCCACTGGTTTTTGAGGTTTACCCGTATGAATACAAATAATCCAAGTGCATTCCTTTTAACTGCTATTTGATGTTTCACCTCCATAATTTATTCAATCTCCTATGAGTTATTTGGGTTAATTCCACATCTTTGTTATTACAAACTGCTATGAGAGGCCTAGCGTCTGTGTGCCTACTGATGAGTTTCTCCAGGGTTTGTACGTAGAATAGAGTTTCTGATTTGTGTGGAAACCCATTTCTCTGTACCAGATCCATCTGTTTTTGGTTGTGACAACTCATGGGTACTCCAGCAACAAGGCCTCTCAACCTGGACCACCATGAAGAGCCTAAGACAGGTTCTGAGAGAAACCAGATGAACTGGTGAATTGAAATTCGCAGGTAACAGAAAAAAAATCTGTTATTAAATTATGTGTTGCTAATAAACAACGCTATTTTCTTGAGAATAAAATTGTTGTTGTTCACCCTTTCCCCTATTGCAAACACCTTTCTCGACTGAATTCACAGGAGTAGTTCTTCATTTCATTCAGCTGTCAAAATCTAAATAACTAAAAGTGTGAGGTTAAATAATGACTCTAGGCAGAAAACACAGCCACTCGTGAAAGTGATGTTTATGAATCATGCTAGCTTAATAAAATCATCTCTTCACTTTGAAGTCCCTTGATAAAAGTTTAAGCCTAATTAATAAGTGAATGGTCTTTTTTTTTCCTGCTCTTGAGTTTATTTACAACTACTGTATCTCTTGTTGTGGGGAAGAATCGGTGTAGGCTGGAGGCACGTGGGTGAGAGGATTCAGAGGATTCAGAGACAGAGTAGGGGACAAAAGAGGTGCATTTATTGAAAGGCACTGCTAAGAGGAGCAGCAGAGAGACCAGAGAGGTCTGCTGTGCTTGTAAGTGAATGTTCTTAACTCAGGGCAAAAACCACTTCTGAAAATGAAATCTGTATCTTTAAATTTAAAGTGAGTTTCCTTCAAGCGGGGTCTTGCTTTTTTTGTTCCATCCCATCTGACAAATTTTGTCTTTCCATTGAAGTGTTCAGACCATTAATGTAATTACAAATCTGCATTGAAATCCACCATCTTGCTAGTTGCTTTCTATTTATTCTCTTTTCTGCTCTCCTACTTTTTCTTGCCTCTTTTCAATTTACTGCATTTGTTTATAATTCAGCTTTATCTCCTCTATAGACTTATTAGTTAATCTCTTTTTTTTAATGGATGTGCTAGGGGCTATATTACACATCTTTAGCTTACCACAGTTCACTTTCAAATAATGTTACAGTATTTTCTGCGTTGTGTAAGAACCTTACTAGAGTATTCTTCCATATCCTCCCTCTTATCCTTGATGCTGTTGTTCTTATACATTCTATTCCATAAAATAGACTATCTTTTAAGGGTTTTTATTCCTGACAGTCATCTTTTAAAGACATTAAATTTAAGAAAAACACTTTTCATATTTACCCACATTTACCCATATTTACCCATATTTTCCTCTTCCCATGCTCTTTTATTTCTGCCTGGTACCCTGCTTCTTCTGGCTGGAGAACCTCCTTTAGCATTTCATAATGTGCGGGTCTGATACCTAATTCTCTCGGTGTTTGTCCTAAAAATATCTCCTTGAGCCCTCATTTTTGGTTTCTGTTCTGTTCTGTCTTTACATGGGAAGCTCCATGAACCTGTGTGTCAATCGTGCCCAGGAGTCATGCTAATATTCTCTGTGCATTCCAGTGTTAGTACGGGTACTCCTCAAGAGAACACTGGCCCTCGTTTTGGGAAGGTATTTTCACTGGATGCTGCATCCTCACTTGTCAAATAGTTTTCTTCCAGTTGTATAAAAAAAAAATGTGACTCCCCTGTCTCCTACTTGCATTATTTCTGACAAGAAATGGGTTTTACTCTCCTTGGCCCTCTGTAGGAAATGCTTCTTTTTCTCCAGTTACTGTCGAGATTTTCCCTTTATCTTTGGTTTTAGCGGGATGGCTCTGTGTCCTGCTGGGGTTTTCTTGGTGCTTACACCACCTGGGTTCTGAACTACTTGGATCTGCGGTTAATTATCTTTCAGTGATTTTGAGAGTCATCTTTTCAAATAATTCCTCTGTCCTGTTTTCTATTACTTGCTTTTCTGAGATGCCAAGGACACATACCTAAGATCACCTGCTGTCTGTCTGGTAAGCTCTTTTCCCCCATCTGGTTCATTTTTTTCCCTTTGGGATTGGATTTGGATCGTTTCTATTGACCTTTGCTGTGTTCAGTCTGTGGGTGGAATCCTTTTTCTCCAGGATAGTCTATATTTATTCAGTTTCTAGAATTTCTATTTGATTCTTTTTCATTGTTGCCATCATCTGCTGACGTTTCCCGTCTATGAATATGTGTTGTCCACCTTTTCCACTGAGGCCTTAACACATTAGTCATTGCTGTTTTAAAGTCCCTCTTTGGCAATTGCAGCACCCGATCCCGTCCCACTCTGGCTTTTCTAGTTATGGCTTTATCACCTGACAGTGTCTTTTCTTCTTTTTGGCATGTCATCATTTTCATGAATAACAGAAATTATGTGGAAAAAACTAGTTCAGACCCAATTACGTACAGTCACACCTAAAAAATGAGCTTCCTGCTTTTTCTGTCAGATTTTAGGGGCTATTAGCAGTTGAGCCAGATGTTGCTGTGCCCTACTGTTGCCATGGTTACCATCAGCTCACCACACTCTAAATTTGGCCACTAGTGGTCTGCTCCTGCTTTGGACTTTAGTGGAGGCCTGGAGGCCAGAGATTTGTGTTTCCAGTGTTCTTCTCCCCAGTATCCCGCCTCTGCTCTCAGCCCTTGATTGGCCAGCCGGCCCCTGCATGAGAATGACCCCCCAGGGTCCCCTCGGCAGACCATCTTCACTCTTCACGGAGGCTTGCGGTCGAGGTAGGGGGGCTCCTTGGTTCTCCCTGTCTGACCTCACAATCAGGAAGGCCTGTTCACTGGCATTTTAGGGGTGGGGTTTTCTTTGTGTTCCAGAGTCCCCCCCCCATAACATTCATTTAATTACATTCATATTAATGTTAATTCATTAATACATGAATTGCACCTCCCCAGTTCTGAGGCTTTGTGCCATGTGTGTCCTTTGGGAGGAGCTCTTACATGGGGACCCTCTCCCAACAGGTGAGATCTCACTTCGTGTCAGTGTGGGAGCTGGCCTTACTCTCTCCCTCAGCACCCCTCACTCCCGCTGAGCAGACACCCACTGCCAGTCCTCTCCACTGCAGGCTGTGAAGCCTCAGTGAAAAGAAGCCAACATTTTGCTGCTTCCCTGGTGGAGGGCCCCAGGTCCCCTCAATGTGAGAGCACATGGGATGCATAAATATCTACTCCAGGGGTAACTGCATCGGGATTACTGCTCAGAGCCACGCTGTTTGCAAATAGTGGGTCTGCACTTTACAAGCTGGGAAGCAGGTGACATGTGAACACTGTTGCTGTTTCACAGTAAGAGCTGATAACCTCCCACATCTACACTGGAGACACTGGTACAAATGATGCGTGGAAACAGATGTGGGGAAACTCCAGGAGGCAGGCTGTTACCTACACATCCCCAGACATCATGGGCAAGTCTTTCCCTGCTAAATACTATTGCTTTAGTGCCTGGAGATGGATGGATGGATGGATGGATGGATGGATGGGAGAGATATGTATGTACTTATATTTGTCTTAAAGAAGAAAACTCTTAACAAATTATAGAAACACCAGACAGAGGATTTACAGCTCTGATGTACAATGAGAAAAAATTTAAGTTGGTTTTACCTTTTCACCTTATATTCCATTAAAAACTCGCACCTCACCATACCCAAACACTAAATCACACAGCTCTTCCCTTTCACGTTAGAAAGTGCACTGATTTCTACAGGAAATCTTATCTTCAGTTTTTATACTCATATGTCATATGAGTACTTACTTATATACAGTAAGTAATCACTCAACATAGTCGACAGGTTCTTGGAAACTATAACTTAAAGCAGAACACTGTAAAACAAAACCAATTTCACCGCAGGCTAATGGATATAAACAAGAGGTAAGTTCCTATGGCATATTTCTGATCACCAAAAAAAAAAAAAATCACCCGCAAATGAACCTCACAAGGACATCTTTGGAATTACGGGGAAAACCAGGGTCCCCAGAGAAAACCGACACCGACCTGGGGAGAACACTATCATCCACCGGGACAGTGAACAACCCAGCCGGGAACTGTTTCCCATCAACATTATAAGAAAACTGCTGACGGGCACGTTATTGGGGTAAATGCTGCATACAGATGGAGAGACTAGTTGATTTCCCTTCATTTGACAGTAACCAAAAAATACACTGAGGAGAGTGTATTCTGCAGTAGCTGTCCTGTGGGCTTTGTCTTGAAGCCATTTTTTGATGCCTGTTTACTGAGCACCTGCTACATGCTGAGCACTGTCCAAGGTGCTGGGATAGAGTCTACAAAGACAGACCCCTGTGCTTGGGGACCTAAGAGGAGATGATGACCTTTTTTGCCCGTGTGTGTGTGTGTGTGTGTGTGTGTGTGTGTGTGTGTGTGTAGATTTTGAATCAGTGGATCTTAAAACTTTTTCTGGTAACTGCCTTTACATATGCAAATAAATCAGGAAATTAAGACAGGCTTGGGAGTAGAGAACAGTTTCGTGTTGGGCACTAAATTAAGACCACAGGGTATGTAAAATTCAGGGGGGGCTAGGAGTCATATAAATATATGATCTTTGCCGTTGAAAGGCAAAGCTATCCTGTAAAAGTCATTTAATGTGTCATTGCACAGACCTTGCAATGCACTCTGGGCTCACAGAATTGCTGCAAAACATGACTGATTTTGCTTCAAATGCCCAGATGTGCCTTGCCTACATGCACATGGCCTGGCCATGCTCAAGTCGTCACCACCAACAACAGATCAGCTTTGAGGAACTTGTTGAGCCTTCACACTCCCTTTCCATTGATGAATCTCAGTTAATTTGCATGTCTTTGAGGAAGTGACCAAAGGAACTAATGCTGACAGTCTAGATCTTGGATAGAGTCTGGGCCCCTGGGAGACATAACAGGAGGGATGGGGACTGGGACCCCGGGAGACATGGGACACATGGGAGACATAACGAGAGAAAAGTCAGTAACAAGAAAAACCCCATGACACGATCACCAGTTAATCTGTGTTAGGACAATGGCCACGGTTGACCGATCGAGAAACTGCACGACCACCACAGTTCATCCCAGAGACCCAGAACATGAGCAGAACTATAAAGCCCTTCAGCTGTGTCCACCAGCAGCAACCCATTCAGGACCTCTCCCGCGAAGGAGCTGTTTTTGCTTCTTATCTGTCCTTGAACAAATTTTCTCAGGCCTGCCCTCTGCTGCTGGCGGGAATTAGCCTGTTTCTTTAATCTTTGCGGCTTTGCCCCCAGGAGCTGCCCTGTGTCTTTAAATAACCTTTCTTTGGCTTGCTTGCTTACTGCTGTTTGTGTGCGGTGCTTCAGTTCTTTTCTGTTCAGCGTATTTGGGGGTTCATCCACAACAACCTGCCAGCCACACAGCATATAGTCACCTACACCTAGAACAGGCCACCCCAGCAGGTAGGGATGTAAAGCAATAACCATCTTATTCTCTCGTGGGTCCTGTGGGTTTGGGAATTCAGAAAGGGCACAGGGAGGAAGGCTCCTCGGTGCCCCGCCATCTGTCCAGCTTGGCTGGTGTGACCTGTGTGGCTAGAGACCATGGAGTGGCTGGAGGGGCTGCCTCCCAGAAGGCTGTTTCCCTCCGTTGCTCAGCACTGGGCCTCCAAGTCACGGACTGGCGTGGCAGGGCCGGAGGCCAACATGCCACAGGTGGTGTCTGTGTGGCCTCAGAATGGATGTCAGCAGAGGAGACGGGTGAATGTTTACATGTTTCTTGACTCAGAACACACCCAAGAGAGGGACATAAGTTAACATTGTAGTCCAGGGGTTACTTCCAGTTTTTACATGAGTTCCTCCTCCTTTCTCTGCACTTCCTTCAGTGGTTTCTCGTGTGATGTTGGGGGTTCTCCCTCTTCCGGGACACACCGGGCTCCCTCGGTTACAGCCGCAGGAAGGCATCCCTGGTCGAAGATGCTGCACCACACCCGCAGTGCTCGGAGCTAAGCACACTGTCATGATTACTGTAAAACCATTTATTACTAAACAGTTTTTTGTCTGTCGACTCGGTCATCTGAATGCAGGTGTGTTTTCTTATGCACTTTTCAGCTTTCAGTTCCAGAGGCATCCTAAGTTTTTACTTTGCTTACAAGATGCATTTCTTAAATAGAGCGAAATGTAAAAGAGCTTCTGCCCTGTCCTGTCATATTTAGAACATACTGAGGTCTGCAGAGAGTAAAGGAAAGAAGTTACTGGCCAGGGAGGCGGAGGGGCCTTATTGTGTGATAGGAGAGATGGAAACGGTGTAACATTTATTCTAACTATTTGTAGCAGGTAGTCCGTGCTGCTGGCTTCCTTAGTTATGGTCTGTGCTACGGGGGCAGTGGCTCCAGGGCTCTAAACTTCATTGTTCTTGAGGTTAATGGTTTTATCCAAGTTGGATTCTCTATGTCCTTTATAGTGGTTTCATAGAAATACAGAGATTACCTGAAAATGATCCCCTTTGATGTTAATGAATCAGAGAGAAGGTTTTGGGTTTTGTTTCTTAAAACCTTATTAATACTACTTAACCGTTAGAGAATGTAGCTGTTCTTCCTGAGCCAGACCCCAGAGTGTGTGACAAAGAGAAATCACCTTGACAAGCCCATCAGAAAGCTTACTGAAAACTGTTTGGAGCTTGAACTCAGCTCAACACTAAATTGGATCATTATAATAAAAGGCTTTTTGGCTTCTTGCAGAAATTGGCACTAAAAGCTTCTTCCATATAAATCACATGCTAAGGAAGCAAAATTTCTTTTAATTTATGGATAGCAGCTGGTAGAATCCGTAACTGCTGACAGTCCTGGCTCATTCTGCTTTGTGTCAATTGGGAAGCGGTGTTTGGCCACCTCAGTTCCCCCCTGAGAATTCCAGTCAGTGGATGATAAGTTTTTTCCTTTCTCAAAATATACCAGTAGCTATTAAAGCGTGGGCAACAGATCCCTGGGGACTGCACAATCCTTTCAGTGGATCCACAGGGTCAAAGCTATGTTCATTGCAAAATAAAGTGTTTGCCCTTCCACCACATGCATGTTGCTTAGAAGTGCGGTAATGCCAAACTGCAGTGATCACTGTATAATATTTCTTCAGGCTAGGCACTCACATTACATGATGAAGCAGGAAAATTACTCATGTTATCAAATCTTCACCCTTGAGTAAACTTCTTGCTCACATTTTGATGATGAAATAGGAGGTGCACATAAAGTCTTTCTGTACCAAAGTAAAGCAGTTGGATTACAGAAATGCTCTTTTTGTGGTTACATGGCTCACAGAGGAACTAGCTGTTTTCTTCAGAGAGCACCCTTTTACTTGAAAGAATGACTGATGGGCAAGCTGTGTTTTAGATTTGAGTATTTGGGAGTCAGTTGTTTTTTTTTTAAATGAATGAAATACACCATCCCTTCATGGAAAATAATTTATCGTATTTGTTGCTAAATGTAAAAACTGTTCATTCAAGTAAAAGTCAGAATTTTGGAAAATTTATACTTGCACCATATTTAGTATCATACTTAGTCTTTTCTGAGGGTATATGTTGCATGTTAATGAATATGAGTTCTTGTTTTTAGATAGTGAAATAAGTTATTATTTAAATATCTGCATACCTCAGTGAACCAATCATTTATGTGTGGCTGATGTATGACATAACAAAATCATGTGTTGGTAAAAGATCCATTGAAAGTGCAAGATAGACCAATTATTTTAATGTGACAAGCACTAACATGGTGGTCAGGAGATACAAAAATAAACAATCCGGTTTCTCAATATCTTATTTTTCTTCCTTAGTCCTTTATTCCATTTTGTTGTATTATGTATGACTCTAATGTCTTAACCTTATCATGCAACAAGTCAAGTGGTGAAAACACCTGTTAACTGTCAACATATAGATCGTTTTTATATATTTCAGTTCTATGACGCAAAGACATTTTATTTTAATCTTCCAATTGGTTTATCAAAGGCCTGATTTTCTCATTAGCCGTATGTTTTATTTTAAAATTCAGAGGTTAATAAACTCTGAATTAAAAAGACAATATTAGGAGTGCAGAAGGAAGCAAAAGAAAGAAGTTGAGAGATGCTTCTGTGAACTAATCTGTTTTCAGTCAGGTGTGAGGGGATGCAGAAGCTAGAGGGAAAACTGCCGACACATAACAACTCCCCCATGCTCGTCCCTCTCCAGCATAACTGGTCAGCATCCCAGGTCTCCCTTGCACATCTTCCCCTACTTAACACATGGAATTTACAGCCTCTAGCGTGTGTGGCTAGGCTTTTAAGGCCACCAAACCGTTCATTTCTTTTCCAGAATACAACAAGGGATCTTAGGCTGAACCTGTGGACTTAACTTTCTAATTAATGCTGCTGATGTCTGGGTCTGGCCTTCTCTTCCTTTTCTCTTTTCCTTTCCTTTCTTTCTCTTCTTTTAGTCTTCCCTTCATGTCTGCATTTTCATGTTTTCTTTTTAATGTAGCTCTTTCAGTGGTTATTGAGATTGTACTGGAAGTAGATCATCTTTATATTGTATTTCTTTCCTGAGAAGATCATCAGACAGTAAACCTTATGATCTCAAGTAACTTGGTGAAAGCTACAGTTTGTAGGTCTGAAAATAATACGATTTGAACACTGCCTGGTACTAATTCTTATATGATGCATGTGGCCAAATCCATAAAACATAGGTTCTAGAAAATCAAAAAGAAATCATTAAGCGTTTGGAAAGCCATCTATCTGCCTAGCAAAGAGAAAGCAAGATTGGACAAATAAAAATAAAATTACAATTAGTATAACCCTGTAGCCAATATGATCATAACTGTCATCCTGCTCACCATTAAGATCAGCATCACAGCTCCCATGTATGAAAGACAATTCCCAACTCACAGCAGTCCATGCATAGCAAGTGATAAGACTGAATGTCCCGTTGCATCATGGCTGGCTCTAACAAGCAGGTTCTAATTAAAGGGCCATGAAACTCCAGGTGATCATGGCTGCCTTTTTTTATTGATTCCTACTCAAAATTCCCCTGATCCATGAGCACTGAACTCATTTTAAGCAATCACATAGTGACCAATGAATTCCTTCCTGCCTATCCAGAGGACCAGTTTTCAGTCGCAGTTTAGAAAACACCACGAATATACACATACATCCTCTCCACTCTCCAGTACTTAAGTAATTATGAGCTATTAAGAGTTGACTTCTTTCAAATACCCTTTTTAATGTATTTAAAGTTCCTATGGATAAAACCCACACATTAAGAAAACAATTAGATTAAAGCCAAACCATGAACATAAACATAATTTACTAACCTCTAGATAAAGGAACCTTATAAACACACAGGAAAATATATTTATGGTGTGTAGATAATTACAAACATTTAATAGATTTCATATATATGCAAACCATCATTATTATTTATATGTAAGTTAGGGAATTCACGTCAATTTTGAAATCCCCTTATGTAGCAGTTTCTATGAAAGAAGTGACATTAGAGAATTCTTCCTCCATTATCCATTGATGAAGTGCATGAAGAGCACAGAAGTATGGATTTTTAAAGAATGGAGGCAATTAACAACACACATACTACTTTCAGAGGGATGGGAGGATTAGTGTTTGTGTCTTACATTAAGTGCTGCTCATACACTCTGTACCTAAGTAAACAACTAACATAATTCAGTTACTGACCAACAGAGTGTTCTGTATCTCATAATTTATGTCTTCACCACAGATATTCCTTTCTGTATTTTTCTCTTGGTTTTCTCAGGTAATTCTTCCTTTGTGACTGTGAAGGGAATTATAGATTATACTAAAATTATGATCGATAAATATTTCTAGTTGAAAAAAGTGGTTTATTTAACTTGGTAACAGTCATTTTGGTTTCCGATCAAATCAGTGAGACAGTGTGCATTTCCTTCATGAAGACCATTTCCACCCAGGGACACTTCACTGAATTCTGTAATTTGCAGCTCTAGAAGGCAGGCTAACACGCCAAGGAGCTGAGTCCTTGTTTAAGCAGATCAGGTGTGATCAGAATTGATGGCACAAAGACAACATCTCGAAATTACAGCATGAATCCAAATTCTTCATATCTGTTTCAGAAAAATCTGAAATCTGGCAACCACTGATAGGCTTTGATCCTTTGAGAGCCAATGACTAGATATTTACCAGTCACACTACAGGCGAAGCAAGAGGGGCCACAAAGGTTAGGAAAAGAGTGGTCACTGGAGTGGTCCCCAAATTCTGGTTTCCTGACTAACTTTGCCCATTTTTTTCCTCATCTATAAATTTTTCTCATGTATTATTCTCATCTATTTTTCTCCATTTTCCTCAGCTATAAATCAGGGTTGGCCAACACTGTTGGATACTTTCTAAAGTCTGATCTACACCCCCCCCCGCCCCCGCCAAGTTTCATCAAACCAAACTGCCATTTTTCTTCTTTCTTGCACACTCTACTTTCAATGGTGTGTGCACAGTTGGAGGCTGCATGGAAAGTTGGGTTGGGGAGGTCTCCTCTCTCTGAGCTCACACATTGCTGGAACTCTTATAATGAACATAGGATGTATTATTTTTACAATGCTATATCAATTTAACCAAATTAGATACCACAAAGAGACTCTCGCGGTAGTTAAATAGACTGTGGAGAGAGATTTGCAAATCCATTTCAAATCCATTCAAAATCCCAAAAAGCTTTCTTGCAGAAATATACAAGATGTTTTTAAGAACTATTTGATCCTTGGGCCTCCCTGGTGGTGTAACGGGTTAAACGCAGCACTGTGGAGCTGTTGGCAGCTGCAACGCAAGTTCGGTGCCCAGCCAGGGAGATTCCCACATGGGGCAGCAGACCTCTCCTGCCTCGCCCTGCTGCTCCCCTCAGCAGTGTGTTTCAGTTGATCTGCCTGTTCTGCTCCCCACTCTGTCTCTCACCACCCCACACCCCTGGCCTGCACCCCAGCTTATATGCATAAATAAATAAATCTTTAAAAAAATAAAAACTATTTGATCCTTGACTGGAGTGCAAAATGTGACAAACCGTACCACAAAGGTATGGAATAGCCTCACTGAGAAGATGAGAGGGAAAAGGTGCTGGCCAACTTACTTGGGAAGCGAGCTGAGCCTGTAAGGCCAAAGGCAAAGAAACTATCAGTGACCATTCTGCTTCGGTGTCAATTTTGAAGCCACTATCCATATACACTGGAAATAAACAGTGAAGGCGGTAGACAGCAGATGGTGGAAGTCAGGTTCCTCCCCTCTGGGGTAGAAATTTCAGACAAGCCAGGGGACAAATCCGGAATGACCCCTGAGGTCCCAGATCAGAGCCAGAGCCCCAAGCATGAACTCAGGTTTAACATGCACATGCATATTTACAGGGAAGTGTATCTAAAGAGACTGCTATTCATGCGTGTGACTGTCCTGCCAAGCACGTACATTGAGAAGCAATAACATTGAGTAGCAGTAAGGACTGGTGCTCACACCTCTCTAGTGCCACCCCCAGTCAACAGAGCAGGGGCTCCTTGGAGAAATGATTAACTCCAGGGCTGAGGCAGGGAATAGAGGAGATTAATCTAGAGCATCCTGCTGTGCCAAAAGGCAAGAAAGCATTACAAGAAAATGATGAGGAGTAAGTCAAAGAGATACAGGCACCAAGCTGAAAGGCATCCCAATGGCCATTACTAGAATAATTTAAGCAAGAAATTTAATAATACTGAATTATAACACAAAGTATAAAATAAACATGTGTGATTCTACAATGATGAAAAGAAATGACTAGATAAATGAATGAGGAAAATAAATGTCCCATACAGACTTCCAAACAATTTATGTAGATAATGACCTAATAAAACAACTCAAATTAACGAGAGGGGACACATGATCTTTAATGCAGAAGGTTTCTCAATAGTTGATACAGACACCTCGCCCCTCCCCAAAGGCATATCCACCACCTCTCTGCCACAAGTGTGAGCTGTGCACAGTGACTTCGGGAAGCAGGGAAAAGGAAGCAGGAGGAGAGGGACTCCCCAGTGGAGACAAATGGTAAACATGACCTCCCCAGACAGTCACAGTGACCAGCAACATGACATCATGCTGACTGTTTCTGCAATGTCACAAGCATTGTGTTTTACCATTTTTCGTGTGCTTTTTTTCTCCCCAAAACCCATAAACCCAGTTCAGTAATGAATAAAAGCTCATATAACCCCAACTGAAGGGCATCCTACTCAATACTTGACTATACTTCTCAAAACTGTCAAGTCATCCAAAATAAGAAAAGATTAAGAAACAACTGTAGCCCAGAGAAGGCTGAGAGACCTGACAGTAAATGTAGTGTGAGGCCCTGCAGGGCATCTTGGAACAGAAAAAGGACATTAGGGAAAATCTAAGAAAAACTGAATAAAGTATAGACTTTAGATCATAATAATGTGTCAACCCTGGTTCATGAGTTGTGACAGATTAACCACATGTGTGCAACATGGTAAAAACAGGGAAACTGGGTATGGGGTACATGAGAGGTTCGTGTATTGTCTTCTCAACTTTTTTTCTAAATCTAAAATTATTATGAAATAAAATGCTTATTCAAAAAATATTTAGAAAGACAAAGACCAATAATAGCCAAAACCATCTTGAAAAAAAAGAAAAAAATTGATTTACCCTACCTGACTTCAAGATTTACTGTAAAGCTATTGTAATCGAGACATTGTGATATTGGCTGGAGAACACAGAAAAGAGGAACTGATACCTAATCAAATGATGGCCCACAGGATGCCAAAGCAAGATAATGACAGAAATACCTTCTATAAGAGAGGAGCTGTCCTGGAATAATATATATTCAAAAATGAACAGAAAAAACAAAAAGGAAATTTTCAATCCCTACCTCACACTACATATAGAAAGGTAAACATAATGTGAAACTCTACATGACATCTTGGAATGAAAAACGGACAATACGGAAAAAATAAGAAAAATGTGTAAGTAAATATAAAAGCTACAAAAATTAAACAATGAAAGAAAACTTAGAAAAATGGCCTTGCAACCTATGTCAGGCAAGTATTTCTTAAAGAAGAGAGCTACACCATAAAAGGAAAGATTGATAGGATTTCATCTGAATTTCAAATTTTTATCCTTAAAAAGAAAATCAATTGAATAGACAGAGGAGTCATTGTTTGTGAGAAAATATGGGCTACAGACACGCATACCTGACAAAAGAGCATATAGTATACATACCGCATATATAATATATGACGAATGCCTGCAGCACCACAAGAAAGACAAAACCCATTTTAAAATGAACAAAAAATAGATCATACACTTTAGAACAGATCCAGCAACTAGGCATTAAGCACACAAAAATGTGCAGAAAAAATCATTAGTCCTCAGGGAAATTCAAACGCCACATACGACTAGGTAAAGCTGAAACAACTGACAATTTCTACTGTTAGAGAGAACATGGAGCTACTAGAATTCTCTTGTGTCACAGACAGGAAGATAAGACGGTGCAACCACTTTGTGACAGCCGATGCCAATTTCCCTAGAAGTTACAGATGCATCTACCCCCTGACCCAATAATTCCATAGTTGGGTGGTTACGCAGGAGAAGAGAAAGCATCTGTCTACAAAATCCCTTTATAGGCACGTTCATAATAATTTCACTGATCATGGTCCCAAACTGGAAACAACCCAGATATTCACCCACACTGCATGTCCATACAACAGGATGGGGCTAATAAAGAAGGGAGGAACTCCTGATACAGCAACATGGTCAATCTCTCACAACCACTGCTGGAGGAGAGACGTCAAGAGCAAACAGTTCATGCTGTGTGATTCCACTAACATGAAATTGTACAGAGGATGAAACTAACCTAACAGGTTGGAATCACCCAGGTTGGAATCACCACCGACAAGAGTGCATATGGGAGGTGGCACTAACCGTGGCAATGGAAGTATCATGGTTGCTTCCTGGCAGGTGTCATGTGGAATCCAGAAGTAGGAGGGAAAGAAATACTTTGTGTCTTGGTGAAAATTTGCCAGAACTAACTGAATGATATGTTCAGACATCATGTATGTAAATCATACCTCAATTCTTAGAATATCCCTGAGAATCTTCAGCGTTATTGCACAAGATTGGTCATAGGTAACAAATACCATGTAGTGAATGATTACAAGAATCAAATATTGTTCTAAGCATTTGCATAGATTAATCCACTTAGTCCTCACATGAACCACTTGGCTGTTAGTAAACCATGAACCCAAGTCCCCACTTTTAGTCAGTTTGGTACATGCTCTCAGGTAGAGAGAAATATGCCAAGACCAGACTGCCTGTACATGTGGCACCTGCCCCCCCGCGGAGCTGTGAAGGTCCCCGCATTAGTAAGTGTCCAGCCTCCAGAGCAGGTGGTGCTTTTAATTCTCATGGGCTGTACCTGTGCCCACGAGATTCAAGCTTAGCTCAGCCAGGGACTGGAGTTTAACGGGACCACGGTTGTGAGGAACTGGAGGTTGAACTATTACTCGTTTTTAAGTAGCTTGAAAGAAATGAATGCTTAGACAGCTAAATACTTCCATGAAGCAGAATTCACACAAACAAATCTACTCAACTATGTTATCTGTTTACACAGAGTTGGAGCAACCCCAGAGATTCCAGATAATCCCCATAATCACAGCAAGGTTTAAAGTGGTTGTAAGTAAACTACTAAATATCTTAAGTCAGAATGACCCTTGGTTGCTAGAAAAAATCTATTATAAATGTTCTGTTGTTTATACACACAGCAAAAGACAAAATCAGCAAACAATAAAATCAAAGTATAGTAAAATGATGATGAGTAAAATCATGGAGAGTGGCAAGTGGCAGCTCAACATCTGTAGTATGGAGAATGAGGTGTCTCTGAAAGGCTGATTCAGCAGATATTTCTAGAACATGACTCACAGGATTTTTTTTTTTTCTGCTTGATGTTTGTAATTGTCAAAAAGTCCTTCCCCTCATCGTCACAAATGACCCAGCTGAGGCAGTCTAAACAAGGGCGTGCCAATTCCGACGGTAAGTCAGGAGAAAGGACCAGCATCCTAGAAAGGCATCCAGGCTTCATTTCTACGGAGAATCCTCCGTCATCTCTTATAATCCAGCACCAGCTTCGTCCTAGGGCCAGCAAAGGCATGTGCCTCCGAGAGAGGACTGCTGAGCTGGGTGTGGGAGAAGAAGCAGATCAAACCATGAGCATCACACTCCCTTCCTCCCCAGTATGAGAAGCACACCAAGTACTCACAGTGTAAACAGAGAGTGTGGATGCTCTGTGAGGAAGCAAACGAATCTGGACTTGAAGAGAGGTCACAGACTTACATCGCAGACAAGACCAGCACGTCTGAGTATAAAAAAGACTGGAACCTGGAGCTCAGGAGCAAGGTGAATTTGCTTTCCCAGGTTAAATGCAAATGTATGTCATCAGAGAAGATTAAAAGAACAAGTTCCAGAACCTCTGTGTTCTGGGGGAACCACAAGGGGGGGGGGGAATGCTTGGACTGGACAAAGCAAACAAATGAGCAGCTCTCCAAGGCAGAGAGCGCAAGCAGAGCAAAGTGATCCTGCACAGCTCACCTATGCAGACTTCATCAGCTGTTCCTTTGTATCCTGGAACAGCCTTTGTAATTAACCAATAACTGAATCAGTAAACTGCTTTCCGGAGTTCTGTGAGCCCCTCTAGCAAGCTGACCCAACCCAAGGAGAGAGTCTCGGGGTTAATCACGAGTAGCTCAGAAGCACAGGCCAAGAAGCTGGGTTTGAAACTGGCCTTGGAAGTAGGGTGAGGGGACAGGTTTGTGGGGCCTGATGGTCTCTCAGGTACATGGCAGGCAGTGTCAGAAGTCAGTTAGATGGCGAGCCAGATGGCGGGGGTATGTGGAGAACCCGCAGGTCTGGAGTCAGAGTGAAGTAGGTGAGACTTAGTTCACACGGGGTCACCACAAACCTGCCGGATTCTCGAAAAAGCAATGGGTTGGGGGGGGGGGGCCACGAAGCGAGGTCCTTTCCAAGTCCCCAAGCTCTCTTCCATGATTTGGGTCTCCTGTTTTATTGTGATCCAATTCCTTAGTACAGTATGAAAAATCTCAGAGTGTAGTTGAGGTGGCTGGTCTGACCTTTCTTCCCCTTTCTCTGTTTAGATCACACAGCGCAGCAGAAAATAAAAAAGGGTGCAGCAAATGGCTTTAAACTCAGAGCTCCTGAGACACTCTTCAGGTTCCCTGCTGCAGTCTGCTGTCCTGTGACCTTCAGTGGCATCTGAGGCCTCCTGGAAGGCGGTCCCAATGTCATGTTGGCCAAAAAGAGCCTTAATGCAGCTGGCACTCACTGCCGTAGGTGGATTTGGGGGAAGGGAGCATCTTTCCAGTCCACATTTAGCCTGGTTGTGGAAATAAGCTTTCCTTCTTTTCATTTTTCTGCACTGGGAACACTGCCTTAAGTGATCTGACTTTCTAGAACTTTCCTGTTCAGCTCTCAGTTTTCCTTACTGATAGTCAGTGGTTCTGCTTGGGCCCAGAACCACTGTCCGGCACTTAGCCAGGATGAGACTTTAAGGGTTTTTTAGGAATAAAAGCTTCAGCAGTTTCAGGGGTCACTGAGGAATTTGTGGTGGGTGCAGAGCAGAGAGGCGTGGTTGCAACAGCCAGAAGGGCAGCCAGGATGACAGGCTTCTGCTGCCAGGCGTGGCCTGTAAGCACGCAACTGGAGTGGGAAAGGGAAGAGCCTGGTGAGAGCTGCCAGGTTAACAGGCAGATGTGGGAAGTTGCCAAGAGAGTAAACGTGGTACTTTAATATTCCCCACGTTTCCTAGAGCAGCTGTTAATCACTTCTGAAAAATAGTGAATGTATCAAAACATCTGTTGAACAGGCAGGGGTTAGGCAGCAACCTGGACATTCTCACCAGACAGCTGCTTCTCCCCACGCCTAGCCCGGCAGCCCAGGAGCAGGCAGCAGCTCCCCAGACCAGCAGGGTTAGGGGTGCCCCCAAGATGGCGCCATGCTGTCCAGGTGTGCTGGCTGCACCTGGACTCGGTGCTCCTTTGGGGGTTGATGCCTGGTGACTCAGTTGGCCATGCAGTCCCGGTCCAAGAAGGTCTGTGTACGACGCCTTGTTTGGTTTTGTGAAAACTTGAGAGTTCACAGTGAACTTGTCTGCCTTACATCACTCTATTCAAATGCACTTTCCCAGATATAACCTGCACGCTTTACACACCTGTTCACACCGAGGACACATCGGTGTTCAGAGGGAGAGGAAGGACTTTTCGGGTTGGAGTATTATTAGGCTTGTAAAGTAGGACCTTATAAGTGGAGTCTGAGCAACAGGGATGTGTCAATGTTGGTTCACCCACCCTGACCAATGGGCCTCTCCGGTGCTGGGGTGCTGACAATGCAGATGGCCTGAGGAGGGGGAATGGGGGTAATCTCTGCACCTTCCATTCCAGTTTGCTGTTGACTTAAAACTGCTCTAAAGAAAGAGTCTATTTTTAAAACAAGGCTTCCTATGTTCCTATGTTGTTCCCACCGCCACCCCAGAAGTAATTTCCTGCATGTTTCCGATGACCTTGAAATGTTATGCTAAGAGGATGAATTCTGCTTGCCCAGAGCTAGCTCTAGTGAAACAGCAGATCAAATGATCATCTTTATGGAAATGACAAGAACCTTTGTACAAGGGCATCACGCCTCCACAGGACATTCAATTAGTTACGAGCTAGGAATAAGTAATACTTTTCATAGTACTTTGACATTTATCTGGGTGCATTGTTTTATAAACAACATTATTCACTTGTGATCTCGGTTCTGCCTTTATTACATGGCGCTCTTAGAACACTAAATGAGAAATTTCCACATGAAGAATTTGGCAGATTTACATTGAGTTTTACAAAGACTTGAGGTTGTCTTTTGATTACAAAAATGACATCTTAAATTTTTCTCACATATTACCTCACACTCTTTAGTCTACCACTGATGTTTTTTGTTCATTTTTTCACTAAGGTTCATGTTTAAAATAAGCAGACTAGAAAGAACCTTGGAGAATATAGGTGACATGTAAAGAATGACAAGACAAATGGATGGACATCTTTGTACGACAGCGCGCTCTTCCCCAATCTGCTTCCCTCCTTGAACTCCATGGCTTTTAACTGAGTTAATTATCCCCTTTCTTGTCTTTATTGTTTTATCATATGTTTGTAATTCGAAAGAACATATGTACACGAACTGGACTGTAGTATTCTTTGGAGGCTTGTGATTCTGAGTCTGCATTATATCACCGCAATCATCTGTGATATTCATGTTGTTGAAATTCATCTAATTCCACATCCATGTGAATGTATTTGACAAATGTCTGGCTGTACCATTCTTTAGCCATAATCCTATAGCTAAACATTCAGGTTTCCAGGGGGTTTTGAGACTTTTTTTTTTTCCTTGTCTTTTTGTGTTTTTTCTCTATTATAGGCTCAGGCAAATGGGGAATTTCTCTGCTTTCTTTTCTAGGTTTTACTTTCTAATGTTGAATTTGAAAATGTCCTTCAAAACTTTTTGTACCCATGTGCTTTATTTGATCATGGAAACATTTTATTTTGGCCTAGTCTTTCTCATTTGCCTCTAGTGAGAAGATACTTTTTCTTTCTTCCCTTGCAGCCTCCTGCTCAGTTCCTTCTTATGCATCAAGTCTAGTGCTAAGTGCATTACAGGAATCACTTCATTCATACACATATAACCCTGTCAGGTAAGTTTTATTCTCCCCAATTTACAGAAGACAAAATTCAGTCATACAGATTGAGGCCCTAATCAGTACCTAGCAGTGACTCCAAAGTCCATATTCTTAAAATGGCATACTAAAGTCTAAAAGTTTTTTTCAAATATCAAAACTTAGCTTTTCCTTTTATTTCCTTTAGTTTCCTTTAATTTCTGTTTGTTACAGATGGTACAGAAATTTCCACTCTGTTGTGAAAAAATAAATGAACGCTAATTTTGCAATCTTTTCCTCCTGTATTTAACACTTGTTCTATAAGCTTTCCAATTAATCTCTCTCTCACTTGCAGAAAACCAGACTGAAGGAATATGCTTCTGGCTGACATACTGCTTGTCTTATTCCCAGGGTTTTGCTTACAACACAATCTTACCTCCCTTACTCAGGGGAAAATCCAGTGAGGTATTGTGGGGCTGCTACTATGAATTTACAGTGCTGAAATGATTTGCAAATATCCAAACATCTTGGATCTGTCTGGCCTCAGAGTCCATTTCTACTATGATTCAGCTCCAGGAAAACGTTAGTCTCAGGTCAAAAGAGTACATTCTGGACTTTGACTTTTGAATTTGTAGCATATGGAAAATGTCTTTGGAATTTGATAAACAAAACTAAGCATCTCAGAGGACTGCTGTACCTGGTAAGTGGGAGTTATGTTTAGAAAATTCCGATGTAGTTTTAACTCAAAGCAGACATTATTAGTCAATGAATTTAGATTGGGGAAGTCATCACCCACAGACTTTCCTCTCTGTCAGACAGCAATCCCAAGCCCTGGTTGTCACCAACAATAAATTGGTTCCCACAGTCCCCTCTCCTTGTGTTAATTAATTTCCTGGAAAACTCACAAAACTCGGTAAAACATTTTACATTACTGGTCATCAGTTATTATAAAAATATGAAAGCAAAAAATCGGAAGAGATGACAGGACAAGGTGTGAGGGAAAGAAACGAGCTCCCACATCCTCCCCCGGCAACCACTCCCCAAATGTCCACACACGTACCAACCTGGAAACTCCTCAAGCCCTGCTCTTTTGGGATTTTATGGAACCTTCCTTAGTTATGATTGATCAAATCTTTGACTACTGGTAACTGAGCTCAATGTCCAGCTCCTCCCTCCACCCGAGGGATGGTAGGAGAGCAAGACTAAAAGTTTCAATGCTCCAATCACATGCTTGGTTCTCCTAGCAGCCGGCCCCCTTCCTTAGGCTACCCAGGAGCTCTCCAAAAGTCACCTCGTTGAGGTCATAAAAGGTACCTTTTCCATTTTCCTCACTTAAGAAATTCCTAGGGTTTTGGGAGTTCTGTGGCAAGACCAGGCTTGAGTACCAAATACATACATACACACATTCAAATTCTTCATTATAAATCGCAATATCACAGGTAACCTACCCAAAATCACATACCTAATAGGGGACTTACCCAGGAAAAGAACCAGAGAAGTAGAACTACAGACCGGACTAAACCACTCACTACACTGTTCACAACAGTGAATTTGCTAAAGTCATCCAAACATCACCCAGCAGGCAAGGCCATCTGACCTTGAGGGAGTAAAGGTGCATGCAGAATCTTAGATTCTTAAATGCTATTTCAGTACAAAGGATTTAAAAATGATAACAGACATGGTTTCCAAAAATAGTGATCAATTTTTCTTTACAAATTAACAAAATTCTTTCAAGTGCTCTCCACTGACCGCTCAGCTATATCTCGTTCTTCACACAGGAGGATGGTTGTGTTTTAATAATCAGGTCTAGACTTCCTACATGCTCACCTCTTCCCAGATGTAGGGAAGAGGCCTTCCAAATTGCTGGCATCAGTAGTGGGGGTCTGAACCCCAACTGGTTATCTTTGAAAAAGGCTGATGTCTTTCCATTCATTCTCCACGACTGCTCAGGTTAAGACACAGCTGTGGTGCAGGCAAAATGATTTTCTCATAGGGCAGAGTTGTCTTGAAGAATAAAATCCTGACCACTAAGACCATAAAGAACATTTTAAGAAGGGGAAAAAAGACTAAACGTGTTACTTTGCTTTTACTCCCACTGAGATTAGCTGAAGTCTGCTTTTAAGAAAGACTTGGCCCTGGGTGGTCACAGAACAGATTCAACCTGCTCCATGGTAGTGAAGTCAACCAGCATGATGGGGACCAAGGAAACCCAAAAGCAAGAGTGAAGTACACAAACCCTACACGGGACTACATCACATAATAAAAATTAGAAGACACGCATGCCAAACTGAGTTTGTTTTTTCTATCAAAAAAGTAAAACGGGTGCTTGCTTCGGCAGCACATATACTAAAATTGGAACGATACAGAGAAGATTAGCATGGCCCCTGCGCAAGGATGACACGCAAATTCGTGAAGTGTTCCATATTTTTATGCAAAAAAATGAAGCTAGACCACTACCTCACACCATGCACAAAAACCAACTCAAAATGGATAAAAGACCTGGAGATAAGACCTCAAACCATAAAGTTTATAGAAGAAAAAATAGGCAAAACTCTACATGACATACATCTCAGCAAAATCTTTAAAACCACTTCCCCCATAGCAAAGGAAGTAAAAGAAAAGATAAAC
>PVIJ01014649.1:0-39720 GCA_004024925.1 Scalopus aquaticus
TTCTTCATTTATATGCATAGAAGAACCGCGGTGTAGGTCAGAGGGGCGGGGGGGCTGAGAGGATTCACCAGAGACAGAGACAGAGTAGGGAGCAGAACAGGTAGATCCACTGAAATTCACTGCTAAGGGGAATATAGCAAGCTGGACAGGAGAGGTCTGCTACGCCATGTGTGGGTTAGCTGTCTGGCCTGGGATCAAATTCAGGCCCCCTTGCTGTGATAGGTGATAATGTGATAGTGCTGAGACTTAACACCTACACCACCAGGGAGGCCCTGGGTCTCTTTTTAAACTCTTGACCTGTATACTACAAATGGTAGGAGTGGGGCTGGCTACATATTAACTAATTTCTTTGTTCTACACTCCTTGTTGCATCTCATATTTTACATCTTTTAGGATTTATTTCAAGGAGGGTTTGTAGGTAGTGAACAATATCGCAGTTTTATTTGTCTGAAAATGTCTTTATTTTGCCTGCATTCTTGAAAGGTATTTTAACTAGGTAGAATTATAGATCAGGAGTTATTTTCCTCAGTACTTTGCATAATATCTCACTGTCTTCTGGATGCCATCTTTGTTCTGAGGAGACAGCATTTAGTATAACAGTTGCTACTTTGAAGGTTAACTGTCTGTTTTTTGCTGAATATTTTCAAGATTTTCTCTTAGTCTTTGGTTTTCTTCACTTCCAATTTCACTATTTTGTATCTAGGTGTAAATCTCTTTAAAGTTTGCCTCCTTACTTTCAGGCAGAAGTGGCTTCATTTCTTAAATTACCTCCCTGAGTTCCTGCTTTGGCTTCACTTTTGGCCTGGTGATTCTTTTCTATCTTTTCAGCTCTTTGTTATGTTGAAGAAAATGCTTTTGACAGTTTATTCATGATTTTCAGTTGTCTTCAGGAGAAGGTTTGATGTAAATAATCTAACCCAAATGATCCTGAAACACTGAAGAGATACTATTTTTCTGGGATATCTGCCGTGTCAGTCTTTTAGTAAAGTTTATATTGAAATTTAGTTATGCTTTTACTAATAGTTTCCTGGTTCTTTCTTTGAAGTTGTTAAACTTTTAACGAGAGACTTAAAAAACAAACACACCCAACCCTGAGGTTCTCTGACTTCTTTGACAAGTGATGATCCACATCAAATGCTTTTCCACCTTTTAGTTCCTGGTTTGCCCCAGAACCTCTTCAGTGCCTCCCCCCCCCCTTTTTCTTTTTTACATTTCCTCTTGTGTTAGTCTTGTTAGCCAACACTTAGGACTCAATGTAAATATCTCAAAGGTATAAAGTTTCTAAGAGGAATTAGGGGACAATTATACCTGTTGCTACTCAGGTAAAAAATATTGATTACTGCATCATAGCAGTTATGTATGGTCATATAATGCCAGGCAATTATATTAACCAGAGGTAACAGAGAATAACCCTATCTGGACCTGTTCTATAGTGACATCAAGTTATTTCCCCCTTTTTAATCTTATTCTTTAATTATTCTATATCGAGATATAGAGTCATCATTTATTGCCATTAAAGGTTACACTGATATCCATTTTAGAAAATATGATAATAATAGTATTTAATGAAATTGAAGAGCTCTAGAATGAGTGGTATAGGCAGGGTCATGACATACAGTCATGCAGCTTGTGCACTGTACAAGCTTAGGGGTTGCTATTTACATCAGCATCCACGACCAGAAAGCAGAGGCTCTGGACAAATATGAATTTGGAATCATCTTCAATGAGTGGTTGTCTAATTTAAGATCTAGATTTATTGTTAAAATGCTAGCTAATAGATGCAGCAACATGGATGGAGCTAGAAGGCATCATGCTCAGTGAAATAAGCCAGAAGGAAAAAGAAAACTATCGAATGGTGGGCCTCCCTGGTGGCGCGGTGGTTGAGCGCTGCGCTGCGGAGCTGTCGGCAACGCACGATGCGGTTTCGACGCCCGGCCGGGAGAGTCCCACGTGGTGCGGCAGACCTCTCCTGCCTCGCCCGCTGCTCCCCTCAGCAGTGTATTTCTAATCTGCCTGTTCTGCTCCCCACTCTGTCTCTGGTGAACCCTCTCGCCGCCCCCCACCTCTGGCCTGTACCCCAGCTTGTAAAAAAAACAAAAAAAAGAAAACTATCGAATGGTTTCACTTATAGGAGGAATATAGGGGAACTAAATAAGAGATCAGGAGGAGAAAATAACAACAACAACAACAAAACACCCCAAAACTAACAGGCAACCATAAATGAGAGACATTCTGAAAGGAAGAGGGAGGATAAGGGTTCAAAACAGGGGAGAAAAGAGCACAAGGGACTATGGTGATGGTTCACAGGTGAATTGGTGGTGGGTAACCTACAAGGAATACACAATAATGTAAAATATATAAATTTTAAAAAATGCAAATAGACTTCTGTAACTGCTGTTAGCTCACTAGCCATCCTTTGAAAATTTGCTAAGAACCAGTGACTATTCAAATCATTGCTGATGACCTAAACAGCACTGGGCTGACCCAGTCTGCACCAGAAGATGAAGAACAGTTCTAGTTGAGAAAGGTAACAACGACTTCCATGCATAAGGAGTAAGGGTTTCAACATTTAGATTTTCCTCTTTGATCAATGATCCTGGGGACTTCATGACCTAGCAGAATGTTCTCTAGTTTATGCAGAAGGCAATAGGAGCTGCTACATTATTTCAAATACCATAAAACTCCTCCTCCTGTTAGGAAACACATAGGCAGCCTTGAAGAAACATAATCCAGGCTTGACAACTGAAAACAGGCTTTTCAGGTGGTGCCAGTCTGTAGTATATTCTTCTTGACCCATGTTCTCTTTTCAAAATGATTGATGGGGTCACCCTGCATAGTGGCCGTTCTTGCCCATTTGGGAATTAGGTGTAGGCTCTCTTCAGTGAAGAAAAAAACATGGTTCATTTTGATCAGAGATCCAAGTCACAGCACATCATAATCACGGTGCACCATGACTAATTTAACTTTGACCATATCTTGTACACCATTTAGGTCCTTCCCTAAGAGTTGGCAAAGCTCATGAAAGAGTTTGCAGAAATTTTGAAGTTGTATAACAACATTTGGAATTTGTTGCTTCATTTAACCTGATGATCTCAAGAAACAGTTTACTTCCACAGAGGCAAGTTCTCAGGATGCTGGCATTGCAGCCTGGAACAAAGAGTAGGAATTACACCAAGTAGCCAAATGACTTTGACACATCCCTAGAGCATGCTGGCCTGTAGAATGAAGGTTTGAGGCTGGGTGAATTCTAAGTTCCTTTCCAGAAATAAATTGCTCTAGTTACTCTTTTCGGAGCTAAAATTAGATACTTCTGCGTTAAATCTTATAACACATCTACAAATTCCACAGAGTCGAGTCTATGGCATTTCTACAAGTATTTTCTTGTAGAGGTTTAGTTCATTAAGGATAGGTTTTGTTTGTTTTTAAGGCATTGCTCTTGGAGGAGGAACTAAGTTCAGAAATAAAAATTAGATTAATATTGAAACTTTTAAGACATAAATGTAAAATTCAGTGACTTTCAGGTAGTGAAAACACCCAGATAAGCCGTCCAAAAAATATTACCTGTACCTCAGAAGTCTGCTGTGCCCACTGGCATTTATTATACCCTCTCCCCACTTCCAGTGGTAACCACGCTCCTAACTTCTTTTGTCATTAGTTTTGCCTGCTTCTGTTCCTCATATCCTCACAAATAGAATCATGTAATATGCATATTTTTATGTCTGGCTTCTTTATCAAATATTATGTTTCTGAGATTCATCAATATTGTGTGTAGTTGTAGGAGACACTTGAATTTTTCTCCAGAGAGACATTGCTACATCTTTGCACAATTATATTAACATTCTCATCTGAGTGACTCATTTGGGAGGGTCAGCAATATGCCATTATGAACAGAGAGAGGATAAGTGCTGAAAAGGAGGTATAAATGAGAGGCATTTTACAATTTAACATTATATTATTAATACAATTGATTTTAAGAATGTAAGCCATCTTTGCAAGGAGAAAATTCATCTTATGGTCTAGACCTTATCACACCACATCCAAGGAAAGACTCATCCCCTGATACTGGTGATGATTATTAAATGACAGGATTCTTCGATTTCCCACTTTGATTGCCCACTTTTCCTGGAGACTGAGAAATTGTGATTCTTCCCTGTCTTTCAGGGCCCTCATTCCCCAACCCCTGTACTATCTCACTCTGCACATACCTGTGCAAAACAGATATTTGTTGATTGATATGACGGGAACAGCTAGCATTTATGGTGAATTCACAGAGCCAGCCAGGGTGCAAGGATCTTCTGTTTATTTACCATCGCAACAATATCAGATTCGTGCTGTTAGCACAATTTGCTAGAACGGGGAATTGTGGCCACGGGAAGAACTGGTCCAAAGTCACTCAGACATTGTGTGTGTGCGCTAGCGGTGGGCTAGCAGAAGCTGCAGTGGTAACTGTTCATGGGCACCCTGGGCTCTGGAGCTGTCAGCTGGTCTGTCCCGGCCACTGCCCCTGTGGCCATGGAGGGGGAGTCTGCTCTGTGGGCTCTCCCTGCCCCCCTGCTTGTCTCTGGGCCTGTGGGTGGGTGGTGATTTTTCTGGCCGGCTTCTGCCACGCTCAGCATCCCCTGCTGGCCTCTGCTGCTGTGCAGTCTGCCCATGCTGGGGCTCTGTCGGCCAGCTCTTCCCCCCGGGGGCAGACAGGCACAGCATTTGCTGTCCCCCCGCATGCCAGTCCCCCAGCCCTTGCTCCGCCTCCATCACATGCATTTCTTCTAGTTGACTCCTCCTCAGCCCTCACATCTCATCTGGTTTATATTGGCCCTCAATAAATACTTGTTGAGTGAATACATGAATAGTGAATGGTGCTTATAATTTCAGTACTAATAGAAAGGTTGCTTTATTTAAAAAGTTGACTCCACCCTCCTGGCTATTGAAAATTCACGCAGCAATAATATGTCATAAAGAGGAAATGCAACGTACCCATTGTTTACAGTATAAGACATAAATGGGAGTGGAATTTGTGTTTATAGGATTCTGTGACCCTTTGTGGTTCTTAGCATAGTCTTTAGCCAGCCATCATATAGAGTTAATAACTGTACATATAGTGTTTTGTGTTTTTAATGCCCTCTCTTGCTTGATATTTGCATGTGTTGACATTTTCCATAAATCCATATGAACTACCTTACCTAGCAATTTTAATATAATATCCTACTGGTGGTCCTCCCACAGTAAATACTGCTTTTTTGTAGCCCGTGTCCACCACCATTGCTGAGTCTCAGGAATCGGAGTAATTCAAAGGAAGCAGAACTGCAGGTTGCTTTGGTCGAGAAGTAGTTGACCTTTTGGGAGTTGCTGTGTCTTGACTAGGGCAAGTGGTGATGGTCTGTTTCCTCCTTATTTCATTCCAGGATGTTTTTCTCTGGCGGGCAGTGTGGCCATGCTGGCAGACCTGAAGAAATTTTACTGACATTCAAGATATTCCTTGTCATTATTTGTCTTCACGTTGTTCTGGTCACATCCCTGGAAGGTAAGGTACCTGTTTTTCTTTTTTTTTTTCCTCCCTCTCCTGTGTTTATTTAGAATTTTTTTCCCCTATGGTAATAAATATAACATAAAACTTATCATTTAAGCCATTTTTAAGCAAACTGGCATTAAATAAATTCACTGGCATTAAATATATTCACAACTTTATACAACCATTACTTATCCATTTCCAGAACATTTGCATCATCCCAAATCAAATCTCCATAAGCATTAAACCATTACTCCCCTTTCACCCCTCTGCCCAGTTCCTGGAAACCACTTTCTACTTCCTGTCGCTGTGAATTTGCCATTCTGTGTACCTCATATAAGTGTATTCACACAATATTTGTCCTTTTGTGACTTAATATAATGTTTTCAAGGTTCATCCATGTTTTAGCTTGTGTCACCTTTTTCATTCCTTTTTAAGGGTAATACTTCACTGTATGTTTGTGCCACATAATTTGATCTGTTTATCATTATTGGACATTTGGGTTTTTTCCATCTCTTGCCTATTGTAAATAATGTTTCTATAAACATTGGTGTACAAGTATCTGTTTGAATCCTTGCTTTCAGTTCTTTGGGGTATATAACTAGGAGTGGAATTGCTGGGTCATCTGGCAGTTGTTTAACTTTTTGGCATGAGAACATGCCAAACTTGCCCCACAATGGCTGCACCATTTTCCATTCCTAACAGCAAGGCACAAGGATTCCAGTTTCTCTCCATCCTCACTGATACTTGTTATTTTCTATTGTTTTGATAAGAGGTGTGAAATGATATCTCATTGTGGTTTTAATTTGCATTTCCTTAGTGATTAGTGATGTTGATCATCTTTTCAGATGCTTATTAGTTCTCTGATTGTCTTCTTTGAATAAATGTCTATTCGAATCTTTGGCTCACTTTTGAATTGGGTTGGTTGAGGTTTTTCTGTTGTTGAGTTTTAGTAGTTCTTTATATATTCTGGAAATTAATCCTTTATTAGCTATATGATTTGCAAATACATTCTCCCAGTCTGTGGGATGTCTTTTCACTCTCTTAATAAAATGTTCCTTAATGAACAAAGGTTTTTAATTATGATGAAGTCTGATTTTTGTTTTGTTGCTTGTACTTCTACTGTCATGTCCAATAAATCATTGCCAAACTGTGTGCCATGAAGATTTTCCCTTGTGGTTTCTTTGAAGAATTTTATGGTTTTAGTTCTTATGTTTAGGTCTTTTGATCCATTTCAAGTTCATTTTTGTATGTAGTACAAGGTAAGGGTGCAAATTCATTCATTTGCATATGGACATACAGTTTTCCCAGCAGTGTTTGTTGAAAAGACTGTCCTTTCTCCATCGAATGGTTTTGGCACCTTTGTCAAAAGGCAACTGACCATATATTTCTCATGTTTACTAGTTTCTAAAAGTATCTACTTGAAGGCACTTCTGCATGGAAATTTAAGGGAGCTAGAGAATCAACCAAATGAAGCAGCATGGTTTTCAGAAAAGAAGCTTATAAGATAAGGGAAAAAGGTACCCAAGGAGGACAGTAAAAAGACCAGCAATCCTGGGGCTGCACTACTTGTGGGTGCAACTAGCTGTGGATGTAACCGCCAGAAGAATACAGTGCTATGCAAACATGAGGAACCTCGTTAGGAATATTATTTAAGACATTATTAAAGGACAGAGAGAAATAGTTTTCTTATTCAGAAGAGGGTGGCATGACCAAGAGATAAGCATATATCTGCAAACAGCAAACAACATAAAGAAACAAAACACATGCACACAACTCTCTCCGACCATGCCTCTCTCACACACAGAATGGAAAGCTTTCCACGAGGCTAAAGCACAGTGACAGTCCTTCAAAACTGTAGGCACGCAGGCATGTTGTCAAGAAGTAAGGATACTTTACAAAAAGACCTAAGAGCCAAATCCTTACATGCTTTACACACATTTACTCTCTAGCTTCTCAACCAAATCTATGAAGGGAAGAGTCTTGTCTTAGCCCCATTTTCTAGATCAGAAAGCTGCTGCTCAAAGAGGTAAGTATCTTGCTTAAGGCTGTTAGTCCCTAAGAAGTGACTTAGTTGAGCTGTGTACCCAGTTCTGAATTGTGTGCCCACCAAACCGTAGTCCTCAAACTTGAGCATTTATCAGAATCCACTGGAGAACTTTGTTAAAACACAGGTTGCTGGGCCTTCTTCAGAGTTTTTCATTTAGTAGGTCTAGGGCAGGACCTGAGAATTTACATTTTTAACAGCCTCCCTGGTTGCCGTTGATGCAGCTAGCGCAGAGAATACTTTGAGAACCACTGGCTACACAACTGGCAAGACAAGTGGGGAAAGAAAACTCCTCCAGATATATATCACGGGATACAAATTCTGTTGTGACCATACGACGTGTAAACTGTGCTCACACACGTCGTCTCCTTGGGGTATTAAAACATCACTGTGGAATTGCAGGGCAAAAATCAAATATCCCCACTTTGCTGATGAGTAAATGTTCCCGGGGATGTTATTGGTTAGGAAGTGGCAGAACCCAGACTAGATACTAGATTTTCAGTCTCACGTTTCGGTGCTTTCTCCACCACAGGGGTAGATGAGGCAGGAAAGTGGAACACAAGAGGAAAAAAATCATCAAAATGAAAGCTGTTTGGTAGAAATAAGTCTTTTAGAAAAACTGTATTTTGAAATGATGAAAACAGGGGCAGGTAAATGGGAATGTGGATGACTGAAACAAAGCTGAATAGGGAAAACCTGAGTAGTTGCTTAAGGCCACTGAATGTATTTCTTGCTGTTTCTCTGATGGATTTATCCTTAAGCAGTGGGTCTCAAAGTGTGGCCCCCAAACAAGTAGCATCAGCGTTACCTGGGACTTGTAGAAATGCAGCATCTCAGGTCCACCCTCAACCTGCTGGAGGGGAGACTCTGAGGGAAGGACCCAGGAGTCTATGGTTTAATCAGCCCTCCAGGTGGTGCCAATACTCAATTGTAGAACCACTGTCTTAAAGAACAGGCTGAAATATTAATGCTGGGAGCATGATATAGTAGAACAGTGCGAAGATCTAGGGTTAGCGCCCTACCCAGGTCTGACAACTGCTATTTGTGTGATCTTCATTTGCCACTCCCCTTATATGAACTTCTTCCTCATCTTCAAAGTGGTATAACAGGTTTTTCCCACTATGTGAAAACAGCATTCATATTTGGTAGGTTACTTTTTTTTGTGCCTAGGAACCCTGTTACCATTAATATATATGGAATGATTTATTTTTATTTTAATATTTTTATTTTTATTTATGTCCTTTGCATTATTGTGTATTCCCTGTAAGTTTCCCATATGGAATGATTTTTGAGCATTCCCAGACCTGAAAATAACCTATGAAATCATACCAAATAATGTGCTACTTTCAGAAGGCGGGGGAAACCAGTAATGAGTTCCCCAGGTGGGCTCTTGAAGACTTGACATATTTTTTAAAAAATAACAAAACCTACATGAAGGTTTTTCTCCTTTTCCCCATCTTTATCAACACACAACTGACATATAACATTGTATGTGCAAAGGTTTTTCTGAATGAAGTGTTTAGGGACCCTGGAAGGGGCTAAAGAGGAGTTCATTACTGTCTTTCAGAACTTACAGTAAGAGTATTCACGTTGTTTAGTAATCACTTTGCTGGCATTTACCATGCACCAGCCACTGTCTTGAAAGGCTAACTCACTTAAAGTTCACGCAATAACCCTTTGAAGTAGGCACTATGATCAGCTCCATTTTACAGATGAGGAAAATGAGGTACAGAGAAGGCAAGCAGCTTGCCCTCGATTAAACATTTCAGTTGCAGAGCTGCAACTCAGGCCACTGGACTCCAAAGTTTGGATGTCTGACCACCACTACGTTATCCTGCTTTTGATGTCTTAACCTTTCTGCTGTGCTACTCTCACTTGCTTGGTGGCTGTCCACTTGCTGAATGAAAAGAAAGGTGGAATCCATTACTGTGAGAATCACCGACTCAGCTGAACAGGATTGTCCAGATAATTCCTGAGCACCATCTCCCTAAACAGATTTGGACTGAAGCCGGCACTTCAGATCAGGACAGCTTGGGTCTGGTCTTGATGAAGGCCAAGGTGACTGACTACCTGGCTAATCAATTGTTGGTGACGAGAGCTGGTTATGTGGCCAGCGTTACTGGCTGCTGAAAGAATATCATCTCTCACTTCAGAGAATTTGCACTGCAGTCGGAGGGACATGACTATGACACGTGAGAACAATACAAACTAGAACTAAGTCCTCAAGGGCTCTAACTGGCCTGTGGCCAAATCTGTGGATTAGTATAGTTAAATGTTAAGCCACCTGTAACAGATGCTGTTGGTGCCCTGCCCCTGTCCCCTTGGCTCACTCTAGAGGTCACCTGCCGACAATGTGTATGCTGATGGTGCCCACGTCTCTCTGACTAAGAATGACCACTGCCCATGGGAATATGCTTGCCCTGTGCATGGGACCAGTCAGAGATGCTAGGGCGTTAACACCCTCAAACAACGAGGGGTGGGAACTGGTGTTCCATATACACCAGCTTCCTTATCTCTTGGTGTGACGATGCTGAGGTGTGTTCTACGTCATCTGCCAGGGTTGCCCAGGTGGATTGTGCTCCAGCTGCCCATAATAATAGCCATCTCATGAATGTGTCCATTGTTGGCTTCACTCTCTTCCCTATCCCACTTCCCTGCTCCCTCCCTCTGCTTCCTGGGTTCATTCCCATTGGGAAACACACTCATCGTCCATGGGTCCTCCAAATACCACTACCTCTGTAAAACCTGCCCTGACCTCTTCAGAATTCAATTTCTCTTTTCATTGTTTCTTTTTCTCCTTCTCCATATCTTTTGTACTTGCCACTTTGCATTATTGCGTTCATTATGTATTTCCTTTGCATCCTGAGTCATTTCAGTGCATTGACAGGGCTGGGTGAGGAGAGAGAATGAAGGTTTAGTGAGGTAAGAGGGAAGCTAATGGGAGGAAGTGAGTACTGAGGGCCTGCTCTGTCCAGGCCCTTCTAGGTGTTTTATGGATACTATCTCATTTAATCCTCACAAGCGCTTCACAGTAGGTATTTTTAGTCTGTTTGCAGATGAAGAAATTGAGTGTCAAAGAGGGTAAGTCCTTTGCCGGGAAGTCACACAGCTCAGAGCATTCCCCACTGGACTCTGTAGCTGTGCTGTGCACTCTACCAGGCTGCCCAGTAAGCGGCTAAAGACTGACTGAACGAGTCGCAGAAGCTCAGGTGAAGACAGAGGGGCCTGGGGTAAGCCGCTGGAGAGCAGCCACCCCCCAGCTCTGGGGGATCTGGACTGCAAACGCAGGAGTTTCACGCTGGAAGCCTGAGAGGTGACTCAATATCTCTTGACAGCAAGGAGAGGCAGGTCTGACACTCTTGTTAGAACATCAGCCAGCAGAGAGAATCCTTAGACCTTAACACTTGCAGTTGTGATGTCTGACAGAGTTACTGGTCTACCAGAAGCGCAAATGAGCTTTGGCAGGTAACTGTGCTTGTCTCTAGCCTCCTGGGCTGTGCCAATGTCTTTTTTCTTTTCTTTTCTTTTTGTCTTCAAAGGAGGTCTTCCTTTAGGTATAACTATTCTATTTTCCAGAGGCGAGATGACATAATAGTGGAAGATGGTTATAATTTCATTCTTGCAGAGTTGTCTTCCCCATTTGGAAACAATTACACATGTGAGCCAGTTTGGTGATCTCATGAGCTATAATCTCCAACTTACTCTCTCCGGGCTGGGTCTAGACCTTTCTGCGCCGCAGGCATTTCCAGTGATACAGTCCTCTATGTGACTCCCCTGCTGCGGGGCCTTACTGTCTTGTTTCCTCTTCCTCGCCCGTGCTTTGCCCAGCCAAGTCTTCGTTCTTCCCTGGACGGCAGTTGCTAGGGCCGTAGGACGTAGACTCCATGCTCCTGAATGACAGGGGACCTGTCTTTGCCTTTGTCCTCCAGTGCCAACCCAGTGCTGGTCTCCTTTCTTTTCAATCCCTCATCTACAAAAATGAGGCTCTGGACTCTGGCCACGTCACTGCTCAGACCGCAGCCGGTGTCACGAGGCCCCGGCCCGCACCCCTGCCCCCACAGGCATGCAGTCTCGTCTGCTGGGCCCTGACTCTTCCCCTGCTGGGTAGACGTGGCGAGGAGAAGTAAGAGAGACTCTAGGCAGGCTGAAGGGGGAACTGAAAGCAGAGGACATCGTGCCCATTCCCAGTGCGAAGGCCTCACAGGGGCTTGCCTGTCAGCACGGGGCAGTGGCAGACGAACAGTGCTGGCACAGTGTGCCTAGGCAGAGAGAAGGATGGAAATGCTGTTCCTTCAATCCTTTTTTGGCTCTTGTGTGGCAAGGTCCTCGCCCTCCTGCCCCTAGCGAGTAGCTGTGTGAGAGCCAGGGGCAGGGAGAGGGCTGTAGAGATCGTGGTGCAGACAACTTAGACCAGGGCCCGGAGGAGGAGGTGGCAGCGCTCAGTAGTGCGAGCTGAGAAGACCTGGGTTAGCAAGAAAGGGCTCCTCGGTTGGAGTGGGGTTTTGAGAGAACAGACCTTGGGACACACTGAACACAGCCTTCAGCAGTGGGGGCCTGCTGGAGACCCAGCCCAAGGGCAAGGGAGAGCTCTGGAAAGGTCACTGAGGACCCAGCAGTAAGCACTACCCAGGTGCACAGGTCCAGACCCTCTTTTTCTGCTCTTGGAAGGACATTAACACCCCATTCCCAACTCAGAAGCCATTTTCATTACCATAGGAAGAGGAAGGAAAGCAAAGATTGCACATTTATCTAAAAGACAGTGAATTAACTAGAGGCCATTTTAGAGCAAAAGAGAGCGCTGCCTTAAATCATTAGGTTTAAGGTTTCCTTTCCGTACTCTGGCATGGGGTCGCCAAAGCAAGATGGAGCCACTGAAACATCAAAGGAAACTCAGGGATTTTGTTCATCACTACCACCGTTCATACATCTAAATTACGTCTATAAATTTTAAACTTACTCTAAAATGAATACATATGGGACACTTGATGATATATCAGGACACTCTGCTAGGAACTGTTGAAGGTCCTGGATCTCTTCTCTTAGGTTTTATCTTAAGTAGCTAGTGAGCTCCTTGAGGGAAAGGTTACCATCTATTTTTTCTTTGTACCCTCCATAGTGTGTAGTACATAGTAAGTGCTCAGTAAACTCTAGTGGCTTGAAGGTTTTGTGACTCTAGTGTAAAATCTAGAGGTATACTCATTATCCTCACCCAAGCCCAGTGAGTTCTGACTCAGTATGTGCTACTCCTCTAAACTTTTGCACACACTTCAGTGAGTTACGTTGGCTAGAATAATTCTGGAAGTACGTGTCTCCTCTCCTCCACATGACACAGGGGCTCAGCTGATTGCCTGTTGGGATTCTGTCCCTGACATCCTGTGCGTTCAGTTACCCAGTGGGGACAGGCTTCAGATTCCTAATTCTTTATCTTGGGGTACCGGGGACCCTGGGCGTCTGCAGTAAACTAAGAACCACTTATTTCTGCAGTCCCGTTTTAGGGCTGCAGCCCCACTCAAGGTCCCTAATGTAAAATTGGAAACAATGTAATAGTCATATTTTTCTAAACTATGTTTTGTTTCATTTTTAAGTGAGACAATTTGAAAGACTCTTAAGGTTATAACAAAGCCAATGAATCTTTGGATTTCAGAATGGATTAAAACTCCAGAAGTGGCTTTTGGTGACTGGCAAATGCCCCCGTTGCCGGTGCTATCCTTGCCTCATTCTTCGTGGAGAAGCCCCAGTGTCTCTTGGTGGGATTCACTAGTGACAACTCGTAGTCCCAAACACTAACAGCAGCAGCAACAGCAGCCCAATGACTATTCTGTTGGCTGTCATGATTTATAAAGCGCCTCGGCAAACATCATCTCACCATGTCTCCGAGGCAGATGGAGGAGTTTGTGTGATCCCCACTTTGCTGACTGAGAAGAATGAAAGTCAAAGCAATAGAGTAACTTTCCAGGCTACCAGCAAGAAACAGTACCACGGTCCTGAAGGCAGCTCTCCTGAACTCTCTCCTCTGTGCCAGTCTGCACAAAATGCTAACTTGGGGTCATACAAGTATTTTTAATCAACGTCTTGAACAGTGGTGACTTTAACCACATGAATGTCCTTCTAGACTAGGGGGTGGCAAACTTGGTCTATAGAGATCCAGATAATATTTCAGGCTTTGTGGACCATATTGTCTCTGGCACCTACTCAAGTCAGCTGTTGTAGCATGAAAGCAGCCCTAGACAATATAGAAATGAATGGGCATGGCTTGGCTCCAGTAAAACTTTATTTACAAACACAGTTGGCGGGCCAGTTTGACCCATGGGCTGCAGTTTACATACAGAGCGTCCTGAGGGTGAAAGGACAGAGGATAGGAAGGGCCTGGGGCTTCACTGCTCTCCCTGAGCTGCAGCGCCCACCTTAGAACTGTCTGCTTGTGGAGTTCATGTTAAGTGGGCTAAATGAATACACTGGATGTTTACAGTACTTTCAGTTGGGCGTTGAGACTTGCCCCACGAGCCTTCTGACACACAGGAGCATTAACTTTACGAAGGCTCGCTACGTGTCATGTCTCTATAAACACTCCCTGTGTTACCTCTGTGAATCCTGACAATAATCAGGCATTAATCTGACTTCCAGATGAGGGATCTGAAGCTTGGGACAGTTTGAGTCACTTTCAAGGGCACATAGTTGGAAAGTGGAGTAGAAGGATTCCACACCATGGGTCCTTAACTGCTTCCCCAGTGTTTAGTTGGTGAAGCAGTTGGAAATGGTTTTTATACAGCTTTGACTAAAACTTTGTCATATTCATTCGCTCTGGGATGGACTCAGACCCCCAAAGGACTGCATGAGAGTTAAGATTGGTCTGAAGAATAAAAGTGCTAACCCACCGGTTTAGTCTGTTAGGGAGTAAGCCAATGTTCCAAGAGAACGCACAGTGGAAATGGAATCGATGTGAGAGCATTGTAACTTCAAGGAAATACTAAAAGTGCCTTGATCTCGGCAGGTCTCCTATTCATAAGGTCACAGTGCTGGAAGAGCCAGCAAGATTAACTAGGGATGCGATCACACTAAGGTCTGTGGTGACCATGTTAGTCTTTAACATCACTGTCTAATTTGACCTATATCCTTCCCTTTGCTTTCTCCTTAGCTATGCACCCAGCATAAAAAAAGTTACTCTTTTGTTGTTACAGTGTTTAGTTTAGCATCAAATTTTGTTAAGAGGGAAAAAATGAAAAAAAAAATGTGCAATAATCTTGATTTGGTAAATTAGAATTGTTTATAATTATCTGATTAATTGAATGAGAAAGACTTGAACACATAGTTGTGTTGTGTTTTATCTAGACATTTTTGCCTTGCTCCTAATATATAAAATACAATTTGTCATTATACCATTGATTCAGAGTAAAGTCTCACAATTTCTGGGTTGTGGGGTACAGGCAGGAGGGAAACGTATTTGAATTAGTGAAGAATATTCAGTTATTTTCAAAGTAGGATTTTTAAACTTTCAAGTGAGTTGAATAATATCTCTAGAATGTAAAGTCTATTCGAGGCCACTGGCTTTTTTTCATTCCCTACTATAACCCCAGTGCCTGGTGTACAGTGGGACTTCAAAAATTGGGGTAATTCATAAACTTTAGGCAAATCCCTTCATGTTTTTGAGTTTGCTTTCTCATTTTTAGACCTAGAGACTTGGGCTAGTTTAGTATCTAGTCTTTTCCCTACCTTTACCTACTTTGCAATTCTTCTAGTGAACTCCAAGTCCTAAAAGATACTATCCTATCTTTCGAATGACATAAGTAAATTTTTCTGCAGAATTCTATGCAGATTAAATGAGTTAATGCATGTAAAACAGATATGTGTGTTGCATCTGACACAATATAAAAGTTAAGTAAATATTAGCCGTTATCACTGCAGGCAATGTGGCATAGTGAATGTCTGTGTGATAATGGAGGTGTTCTATATCTGTGCTGCTTGGTACTGTAGCTGCCAACCACATGTAGCTATTGAACACTTGAAACATGACTGAGGAAAAGAATTTTTAATTTTATTTAACTTTAATTAATTAAATTTATTAGCCACATGTGGCTAATAGGTATTAACTATAGAATAGTGCCATTATAGACCATTTAATCTAATTGCTTTAGAATTTTTCTATTTTGTACTGTGTAAGTCAGAGTTCAGTCACCAAAGGCGAAGCACTAGGGATGTATGTGCGCGCTTGCGCGCGCGCGCGCACACACACACACACACACACACACACACACACACACACACACACACACAGGGGTTTGACCTTACATAACTGTGGGAGCTGGCTGAGCAGTTTCTGTCAGGCTGTGGTTTTCATATTTGATGCTAGAACTTGATGTCTGTGTTGGTCATGCAGTAGGGAAGAGAGGATGGGTGTAAGATAAGGGGAGCAAGAATAGCTAGAACCCATGAACGTGAGTTATAACCACAAACCAGACTGAACCATGTCATTTCTTGTTCCCTGTGACTTGGTGGCATGAATGTCCTGCAGAAGCCAACCTTGAAGCACAAAATTTAAAGCACACCTGGCCTAGGAGTCAGAGAAGCTGGAGGATCCAGGGCAAGGGGGAGCAATTGTGGGTTGGCAGCCCCCTCATATTAGCGGAGTGAGGCAACAGATAATTGCCAACATGCGTGAGCCACAAAATGGCTGCCACTCCAGCTCTGCCCAAATCTCCCACAAGATACTCTCAAGTCCCACACTAACCAGAAATATATAGAAAATTCTGGGAAAAGTAATTTTGCCCAATCATGATGCTGCATTACAAAGCCACCACGGATGCTACAAAGCTAATCAGCTCAATTTCGTATCTGTTCATCTCTAAATGAAACATGATGCTAAGATCTCCCAAGTCTCTAGTTTGTGTTCTGCATCTGGCTCAAGGATATTCTGAAGATCCTTCCAACCAGCTAACATTATCTTTCAGTGGTAGGATTATGAGTTTTTTTAGTTTTCTTTACATTTTTCTGATTTAGAATTTTCTCCACATAAACCCACATTATTATTATAATCAGAAAATAAATTAATGTTAATTTCTCAAAGCCTAAAACCCCTAGTGCCTCCCATCACAAGCCAACCTTAGAACATGATTAGCCGTGCCTGCCCCTTCCTTCCTGAAGCTTTGCCGGGTCTTGACTTTGTATAAGAACTTACGAAACATAAGTTAAGTCATCAAATCTCCCAAAACCCTTTGCCTTCTCACATGTTCCCAAAGTGACCCTGAAGACATTTTGAAAATCAGAAGCGAATAATATAAAGAGAAAAACTAAAGCAGAAGTCTTGCTCAATAGAAGGGAGAAACCTTTTTTAGATGAGACGCTTGGAAAATGAGAGCGTCACTGTATTAAATACTGACCCGAGTATTCTCGTACTTTAAGTGTGGCACCTCTGAAGTATGTGCTGTTAGAAATACCTTCATCTCTTTTTTGCAGGTGGGAAATTGAGGTGCAGAGGGGTTAAGAGAGTTGTTTAAAGTCACACAGTTAACAAGTGGTAGATTTGGACCTAGGCTGCCTAGGTTTTAAGCTCTCTGCCACACTTGAGGAATTCAGGGCAGTGTCACAGAGACTACTGGGGTCTCGTAGGTTAACTGTGGGCTGACTGATGCCTGTATCTCTTTGGGAGGAAAAGGAGATAACCCCAAAGTATGTCTGCATTCTCTATCGGGGCAATCCACGGAAGTAAAAGCTGGTTCTTGAGGGGACAAAAAAAGCTTTATGTATTACACAAGGCTGGGAAGAGGATGAGGCAAGTGAGGGGTCTAGGCACAAAGTGTTTGGAGATACCCACTCTTGGGACTCTGTGTGTGTGCATACATCATAAATATACACATTCTTAAACAATATACACACTCATTAGATGCCAAGGGGTCCTGTGAATAAGAAGACAGAGAGGGTGAGCCAAAGGGGATGTTGCACTTTTAAAAAGGTGTTCTGGATCACCGCTTAGACAAGGTGACACTGGAGCAAAATTAGAAGGAAGTGCCAGGGCAAACCAAGGGAGACTTTGGTGAACCAGCGTTCCAGGTAGAGGGAGCAGCAAGCGCAAAGGCCCGGCCGGTGTCTTGGAGTGAACAATGAAAGCAGGCAGGCCAGTGTGACTGAGTGTGGAGAGAGCAGGAGTAAGAGGCCGGCTGTTCCTCAGGAATGCAGGGAGATGCTGTGAAGCAGCAGAGGTGTAAGCCAGTGAGGTATTCAGGGAAGGCCTGCCTGCCTCCCCTCCTCCCCATAGCCTAAGGACTGAGCAACATTTACATATCACACTGAAATAGCTCCAGAAGCTACCAGCCTTCAGAAGGAGTGAACACAAATTGAGGCCAGCATTCTAAAGCGAAAAAGCACATCAAGACACTCCATTTTCTGTGCTGGCGCTGAGCAGCAGCTTAGTTACTCTCTGTATGTCTAACTTCAGGGATACTGAGAAAGGGGGTGGATGCCTCAATATCCCCACTCTCAGAAAGAATTTATGTGAAGGCTCTCGTCCTTCCTAAAGAGCACATTCCTCCTGCTGGAGCAGGGCTGATAGCCAGAGAGAGGTCAGAGGCTCTTTGCTTTTTGTGACCACAGTGCCAGATGAGAAGCAGGCTCCTGCAGTGGAGAGCTGGGCTCAGCTCCTCGTTCTGCCCTTTCATTAGTTATTTTGGCCAAGCAACTTGACTTCCCTGTGCCTCAGTCTCTGCATTTGTAAAATGGGAATAACTTGCCTTGTAGGGCTGTTATGAGGAATAAATGAGTTTATATTTACAATGTGTCTGGTCATAGTAATGCTACATTAATGCTTCTTAATCTAAAATAGAATCCCTTTGGGGACTCTTCTCAGAAAAAAACAAACGCTTATGAATATATTAATAGATACAAATTTGCATTCTATTTCGGGGAATTTAGACAGCTAAAGTACACATCCTACACCCTTGTGAGAGGGTTGGTTCATAAAACCCTGAGAGAGCTGAGATTAGTTCTGGAAGGATAAAGGGTCAAGGAGTTGGGTGGTGGTAGGAAAAGGGCAAGAACCGGGGCTTGAGGGGCCAAGAACACATTTGCTCCTTCTCATTTAGGCCAAGGCTTACCTAGAATTGCCAGTTATTTGCCTTTTGGGAAGTTCCATCAGCTAGGAGCTGAAGTTTTCTTTAATGATACCATTATTAATCGCTTAATAGAAACGTTATGTCAGAGTACTTAATAAGCAGTATGATGTGAGATGGCCACAGCTCAAGTAAACACATTTCAGCTGTGCCAGAGTAGAAATGTTTTCATTCATTTTGTTGGTTACGTAGTAAAATCTGAAAATACAGTTCTTGGAAGAGTATTTGTTGTCCCAAGGCCCAAAGAGCCAATATAACAACAAAACAATATTATTTGTTTGGGATTCCCATATAAGAGTGCCGAGGCGTGGCACCCTTGTTTTGAATCATCTCTCTATGGACAGTAATTCAATCCAGAGGAGGAATGCCACCAGATTACAATTTTCAGTTGGGTCTAAAATATTTGTACAAGGGGGGCCAGTCATCCCTTTTAGACCCACTCCTAGAAGATTAAGCCTTGATCTTTCACGTCCAACCTGGGGGTGAATGTGTTGGAAATAAAGACTCATTAATATTCCCACAGACTCGGCTTTCCGACAAGCAACCTTGCACATTTTAGTTATTACATGCCCTACTGTGTCAAATAGCAGGGAGAAAAATGAAAACTTGAGAAACGCCCAGACATGACCTTGTATGACTCGGGTACAGGTAGTTTGTTTGGGAGGTGATCCCAGGAATCGGGAATGAGGGAGCAAGGAAGAGGGCATTAGGAAGAGAGGAAAAGTCAATAAAGGGTATGTTATTGAGCTCACAGCTGTGGGCAATGAGAGTTCGCGACTGCTGAATTTCATGTTGCTTGTGATATGTGTTTGAATGGCCATTTTAGCATATATTTGTAAGATCTGTTCAGTAACTATCTGCTGTGATTGGCAGTGATAACTATTACTCCAGCCTTCAGATTTTAAATTAAAACTGTCCCAAGAACTATTCTCAAGTCTTTCCTTCATGGATTTCCTTGATGCGCTCCCCGTCTTCTGCTGTTTTGTATCCCAGGGACCTGACCCTTGCAATATCTGTATTAAATTCCTGCTTCTGAACGACCTGTCATAGGTTCCTGATTAATCCCTGACTGATAGAGACTGCGTAATGATGTCATCAGCCAATCCAAAAATATTTTTGAACACCTACCAGGTACAAAGCAGTGGACTAGATTTCTGGAGGAGAATAAAACATCAGTTTAGGATCTAGTTGGGAAAAGACATACAGTGGAAAAGTTCTATCACAGTGTCCAACAATTTCTGTCCAAACATTGAGTGGTTAGTCAATGAATACTTTCAGAGATAAAGAATAGAGTCATCTTCATCAGTTGCTACAACCACGGCATGCTTTTGAGGGCCAGAGAGCTGATGTAAAGGAGTCATTTTCTAAAACTTCCAATATTGAAAGAGTGAAGATTTGGAATGTTATTTAAAATCTCCTGATTTTTGTGGTTAGTAATGCAAACTTTCAGAAACTTCAGTGTAATTCCTACTGTGTGGGGAAGATAGAACTTGTCTGGGAGCTGAATTGGGATTGTTAGCCAATGGTGGGCATTTAGTGGATGACTTACTACATTGGGGAAGCATTTGGATGCAAAGGGAATTACTATCCCTTCAAATGAGAAGGTCCTGGGGTTCTAGTCTTTCACCCATGGATGAGGTGATCAAAACCTGGGCTTATAAGGGGGCGGTGGGCATGGGGAAAAGGGTTGGATGAAAGAGATATTAGGAGGTATTAAAAATATCCTACATTTACATACTAGTTTACGGTCTACAGAGTTTGTCGTTAGAAGTACTATAGAATAGAAGCTCACAAAGTAGGTTCTGACGTCAGACAGCCTGGGTTCAAATCGCAGCTCTGTGATGAATTGCCAGTGAGTTCCTGAACAAGTCACTAAACTTTCCCAGCCTTCATTTCTCAAGAACTAAAAAGGATAGGTGCTAATTAATTCACATATCTCATGGAGTTGTTGGCTGACTAAATAATAAAATGTGCTTGAAGCCCTTAGTAAGGCTTAAGCCTGGCTCACAAGAAGCATCAATGTGTGCTATTGCTGTTATTGCACATACATCATCTCTCTTTAAATCCTCACAACAGCCCCATGTTACAATGAGAAAAATGCACAGGATGGCCTACTGGTTGTGGAGATGAAAGGTGGGGGATGGAAGGAGTGGCCAGAGTGAGACTTTGCTTTATAACTCAGCTCTATTGCTGATACTAACTCTGGGTTTCTGGGCCCTTCACTTAAACCCTGTGGCATTTTTCTTCACAAAGAGTACTCATATTCTCCCTAATTAAAAACTGGATTTCTGGGTATAGTAGATAGAATAATGGCTCCCCCAAATATCCATGTCCTAATATCTGGAATCTGTAAATGTTACCTTACTTGGCAAAAAAACTGGTAGGAGTGATTTAAATTAAGAACTGTGAGATGGGAAGATTATCATGAAGTACCTAGGTGGACCCAGCCTAATCATCTGAGTTATTTAAAAAAAGTGGAAGAGGAAGGCAGAGAGTGAGTCACAGGGTGCCGCATCAGAAGGATTCCCCAGCCCCATCCCATCCCACTCTTGCTGGCATTGGAGATGGAAGAATGGGGCGTGAGTCAAGAAATGTGGGTGGCTTCTAGAATTTGGGAACAGTGCTCAATTTACAGCCAGCAACAAAATGAGGACCTCCATCCTACAACCGCAAGGAACTGAATTCTGCCAATAACCCAAATAAGCGGATACAGATTCTCCCTTAGAGCCTCCAGAAAGGAATGCAGCCTGTCGATACCTTGAATTTAGTCTGATGAGACCTGTACTGCATTTCTGACTGACAGAACTCTAACATAAGAAAATTGTGTTGTCTTAAACCACTAAGTTGATGATAATTTGTTACAGCAGCAACAGGAAACTAATACACTGAAGTTTCCAGTTTAAATTATTGGCTGATGTTACCAGCAATACTACTGAATTCAAGAACTGATCAGGTGTGGAAATAACATGGGGTGATGAAGGATGAGTTCTTGGATATATGGAATTGAAGAGGCAATGACAGGGGCATTCACACAGCTATGGGCAAACCACACTCAGCCATGTGGAGTTTGGGAGGTGGTGGCAATAACTCTGAAAGAAAGTTCCAGGGAGGTGACGTGGGGAAAGTCTCCATTGAGGGGGCCAGTTTCTTGAGTTTCTAGTTCCTCTGTTTGGCTTCCACTCTAGGAATATGCATGCCAAACTTCTGCTCACCCTAATTGGAATATATGGACTTTGTTTAAAAAAAAAAAAAAAACACTAGGGAGTCATACTGAGTAAATTTTATAGACAGATCACAATAATTTTATTTATTGACTTAAATCAAGACTTCAAAAAATGAATAATGCTTTAAAATGTGTTCTTTGTAGGTTTCCAAAGGAAAATCTGAAAAATTTAAATGTTTTTCCTTTCTTTGTTTATGAATCTTTTTAACAATGGAAATGTTTTGTCTCCTAAGAGTGGCATGGAGCTTAGATAGATGACTCACTGGAAATGACGACCACCTCTTTGATTATAACAAATGGGAAGCGAGTTAGGAGAGAACCCAAGAGAAACAGAGGTTGATACTCAGGAAAATGTAAGGTCTACGGGGATGTCTCTATGCTGGACCAGGAGGAAAGAATGGAGCATCATAATGAGAGACAGAAAAAGTGAATAAATTGTTAGTCACTGAGCAATTGGATCCTTAGAAGAAAAAAAATGGCAGAAGAAAAAAGTGGACAATAACAATTAAAAAAATTTTTTTTAATTGATTCACTCCCTTCCTCTTTGTAGATTGCTGCTGAGAGCCCTGTAGGCTCCATGATAGAAGAAGCCAACTCTGTTTATGGGCTGGTCTAGTCTATCCCTTGATCTACATTTTGATCAAGTTCAACCTCCTGATTGTGAGTCCATGCCTATCAAACCTCTGCCCAGAGACGGCTGACCAGTTTTGTGGGTTTCCCGGGAAACTTCCTTCTCTGCTGTGGCTCTCCTATTTTTTTTTTAACACCTGAGAACAAGATGAAACTCAAATCAGCCCCCCTTCCCTGTGGCTATACAGCTTTGGTCAAAGGATTTAGCAGTACAGAAGATTGAAACTATTGGTCAGCCACTGGGAAAAGTTGTAAAGAAAGCAATATTAGCCTCTGTTGTCCTTGAACATCACTCTCCATCCTTCTTCCCTGGTACTAAACTCTTCCTCAGTGCCTTCATGCAGTTTCCTGACCTTGCCACACGTCACCACACTCCACCTCACCTACCAACACTGATAATTGGCATTCTTGAAGAAGCCCATTTTGAATGTTGATCCTTCCCAGAGCTTTTCCACATCAGCCAATTAGAATTAATTCATACTAAGGTGTGAATGACAGGTTGCCTCTTAGCAGTCCCAAGAGTATTTTAGAAATTAAACTCCTGTTGACTCAACAGACTCTTTGGTGGAATATTAAAATAGCAAGAGGGATATATTGAAGGACAAAGAATAAGGAAGAGGCAATTCCAATTAAATTAGCGCATCAATGCACTAACCACTCTGTATACATTCACCTCGTTGGCTGCAGGGTAACTAGGAACTCTCATTCAGTCCTGCTTTTAAGCAGAATTGTGTTTTAATTATCCTTGAAAATAATCACTACCCTACCACCATTTCAGGAAAATATACTCCTGGAAGATTCCAGGTACGTTTCACTGTGCAATTGTAGTTTCCAGACATACTTATTCTTCCCTTTTAATTGTACCTCTGGAAACCATTATGGAAATAATCACTTCTTTGTAATTAAAAAAATAAATAAAAATTTATAAGATAACATCATGTGGGTAAGAGTTTGGGTAAATAATATTCTCATGTACTACAAAGTAGTAGTGTAAATTGGTTCAACTTTTCTGTAGGGCATTTTGACAATCAAAATTCGTACAACTTCTAAAAGAAAAAGCCATGAACATATGCAAAAATTTAGTCAAGAGAATTTAGTGCAGTGCTGTTTGTAATTGTGAAAAATTGTGCATACCAAAATACCTATCAAAAGGAAAATTTGTTATATAAATTAACAATACATCCAATCAATGAAATGCTATGCAGTCATCACAAATGGTGTTGTGAAAAATTGTTTACTGATACAGAGTAATGCTCAGAATATACTGTCATGAGAAGATCAGTTTAGAAATAGTTTATGTGATAGAATTCTTTTTATCATATATATGAATACATATACACCTATCTGTATACATACATAGATGTACAAATACACAAAGAGAAAAGAATATATGCCAAAATGTTAATATTGTTTATCTCTGGATGGTGAAATTATAAGGTGGTTTTTATTTTCTTCTTTTTGTTTATCTGTAATTTCTAAAGTTTCTCCAGTAAGTGTATTTTATTTTTCATAGAGAAAAAAATAAAATTATTTTTAAGGAATCTGAGCAGCTTCCAAAAAATAAATAACACAGCAGTTTTTGTAGTTTATATCTTCAGAGTCATCTGCTCTAGTTTAACTCATAAAAAAGAAGTGTCTTACTAGGTATAAAATCTGTGCTCACAGGTATAAAAGAAATCACAGTTATTGGAAGTTTAATTTATGCAGATGTATACATTTACTTTTATAAATTCTAATGAATATTAGCCAACAACTAAAGTTCTTAGTCATCATTTTTAAAATGTACTAAACCATTATGTAACAAAATATATAGAGCATCTTTAACAGTTAAAAAACTGGAAGCATTGCTTCACCAGGGAGGTCTTTGTAGAGAATTGTGAAGTACTGAGGCTGCTGGATATCAGATTAACATACTGCCCTCTTTTGGTAGCTATTTGCAATGGATCTTATATTCTCTCCCAATAAAGATGTTAATCTAGAAATTCTTGCATAAACTAAACTAATTTAAAAACACCTTTTTTTTTTCTTTAACAGAGACTGCTGATAATTCCAGTGTGTTATCACCATCTGGTAAGATTGTTATTTTATGACTTTAGGGAATATCTGGAAAATATTCTGAAAGTTCTGTAATATATGCATGTCATTGCTAAATATGACAGATAGTCAAATACAACAAAACTTTTCTTTCATGAAGCTTAATTAAACTGTTATTCAGCCTACACCTGAAAAATCAGTGGCAAAGAGACAAGATCCCCCCCACATTGCTGGACAAAGCCAGGGAATGAGTTGTGGGTTTTTATTATAGTAACTGTTAAGGTTCTCCAACATTATTTTTAGTATTCCAGTTCACAATTCTACTGAAGAGTATCAAGAACGTAAAAAATGTTGGATGTTCTTATATTTGAGAGATGAGATGTTCTCTTAAATATTCTCTCTCACTACCCCACCGGACCAAAAGTTTTCAAAATACTTCTAAGGGCTTAGCACTAATGGGAATGAGACGGCAAATAAAGAGAAATTTATAACTAGGAGCCCTCTTGGCAGGAACCGGGAGGAGAGCCATGTTTGAGACTGCTGGCTGCAACAGGACCTCAGGGATAAAGTGGCTCACACCCATCTTAGTTGATGAGGTAGCGAAGCCTGGAGCAACCGAGAAACTTGCCTTAGGCCACACAGCTTCTTGCCCGCATCGCACAGAGGCAGCATGTGGCTTCTCTGACTCCTACTTCTGTATTCTCCTGGTATACTCTGTGTTCCAGAACAGTCTTTTATGGTTAAGCAGTGAGTCAACTCACGTCATGTCCCTAAGTTGTATGAAAGTAAGCTTCTACTGCTATTAATCAGTTCACTACTAAAATTCATGATCATGGCCACTGCTTCTCATACACATACTACATGCCGCATGCTTGGGAACCCACAGACAGCTCATTCTCCTCCCAGTCTTGCAGCACAGGAGTCTCTCTTCAAGTTATAGATGAGGAAACTGAGGGTCAGAGAGTATAAAAAGCCCTTGATCATGTTGATCTAGTCTCTGGAGCCGGACTAGCTGGATTTGAACGTGGCCACCTCAGTACCACCCCATTGCTAGCTATGTGACTGAGCGAGTTCTCACTTTTATGTGCCTCAGTTTCTTCATGTGTAAATTGGGGAGAACACAGTGCTTGCTTCATTCTAGAGTAATGATGAATATGAAATAAGACAACACGTAAGTCTATTTAGAGTGAAGTTTCAATGAGTATTAACTATCACCGTTATGAGTTATTAAGTAATGGGGCACAGAGTCAAACCCAGGACTACATGTCTCCAAAGCCCAAGCTCTTTTTACTGTTTCAGTTTGCCCCTCACCCCAGTTGTTAAGCTTCAAGGGTAAAATGAACCACTCTATTTTTCTCCTGGTATAGTCCCTTTCACCAGACTTAATCATGGTGATGTTTTGCAAAATCCTATTTGCATGGGATGGGAAATGGGGCTCTGGGGGCACACACTAGTTCAGCTTTAGACTAAATTCTGGGTGTGCTGGGAGGTGGGGGTAGCTGCATGAACAGGAAGGCAAGAGCCTGTGTACTTCCAGGGACAGATAAGCAGCTGTGCCCACTGGCTCCTTATTTGGATGGTTACGACTCATCAACATTGAGAAGAATTCAGGGTCATTAATTAAAAACCAGCTTTGAGCAACCCGTTTGTTTTGCCCCGTGAGTAAAGGATTCCATATCCATGCATTGAATCTTAGTGCTCAGGAACTATCTTCTCAAGAAATATCCTTGGTAATTAAAAAAAAAATGTAGTAAATGACAAAGTGTGGAAGCAATAATGTAGGACAGACTGGGTGTGTGTGTTTGAGCCAACTCATGAGCAGTTTAAAACACACAGGCCAGCCAAGCGCCTTGACACACCCAAATGTCCTTACCGGCTGAATACCAGGCCCCCTACTGCACAATTTGTTTTAGTTGTAAAATGTTTGTGTTTACTTTTCCTCTGTTTATGTGGAGGTTAAGCCATTGGATCTTTTTAATGTTTAAACAAGCAAAATGTGTGAAACTGACCTCAGTCTAAGTGGAATTTTTCCATGGGAAATTTATAGTTTAATTGATTGTCTTAATAGCCACCATATTTTAAATTCACTTACAGGAAATTGTGTTAGGTAGTACAGTATTGAATGGTAGCACTGTTTTTTGTTTTTAAATCTTAAATTCACCATGAGAACAGCCACCAGGTATCATTATAGCAGAATGAAACTCATGTGCCAATATGTTTCATAATTGTAGTTTGACAAGTTATTTAAAGTACAAAATGCTTTGCAGAACTCTCTGGCTGAAATTTTTTGAAAGTGGTATGTCTCACATGTTAGTGTGGTTCCTAAACTTATTGCCATAATACTCCATGGGTAGGAATAGGCTTGGAGATCATGAGCCTCAGGTTCTTCACCTGTAAAATGAGATAGTTGCATTCATTTCATTTCTGGGGTTCTTTCTCTACAATTCCCCAATCAAGTTATACTCATTGGGCAAATCTGAGAACTGCTGATTTAACTACATATTGGTCTGCTAACATGTCTTCTACTTCTTTCGCAATTATATCTTAAAAGTTCTAACTTCTTCCTTAAAATTTAATAAAAAAAAATTGTTTCAAAGAATTAATTTGAAAATTTTTGGTTGTTTTTTTTTTTTTCCCTCCTGCAGCCGAATCATCATCTTTTGTTGGTTTTGTCCCCTACTCCAATGGTACTCCAGGCAAGATTTTGAAAAATTTAAACCTAGATTTAGTCCAATTTGTTAAGTTTTTTATTTAATTATATACTGTACCTTTGTATTGTTTTTTTCCCCCCTCGGGACAAAAGAGGTTGAACCTACAAGCCTCAATGGTAAGGATTTTTCTGAAGCAAGTGAAAATTATTAACCTTTAATATGAACATCAGGGCAATGAACTGAGTTGAAGGTTTCTATATGCAAATAACCACAAAACCCATCACCAACAAAAAGCCATCACAGACACACACAAACTGCGCACCCTAGAAAGCGATCTAAACTTTCTGATTAAAGGGCAAAATTCTGACTATCACAGAGGAAGACAACCCTCCACCACTGTAACTGGTTTCTATAAAAGAAAAGAATTACCAGTCACATTGTGGGCATCCTGTTACACTTGCTTTCTAACACAATGCCAGAACAGTTTAAACGACAGATTGTTTAAATGTGAAAAGCACGTCCAGTGATTTTAATATGATCTGGCGAGGATTTGCAGGCACACAGTGTTCAAGCGCCACCTTTTTACAGAAGATTTTATCCATTTCTAAATAGTATGAAGTGAAAAAGAAGCTGCGTCATGCTAGGGCAGAGGGCACAGAGCTGTGTTATACTCGGAGCAGGCAGAACACACTCTGCCCCCCCTCCCCCCGTAGACAGCCTTCCAGCTTGCTGCAGTCAGAACCCAATGCTGCCCCATCCCTTTGCTAGAATGAAATCTCACCGTGCAGCTGGTGGTTAAGTTGCTAAACAGTTACAGAGGCAGTTCACACTGATCTAAACTGGTTTAAATTCATATTTGGTCCAATGGGGAAGGGCCAAACATGGTCATTCTTCTGTGCGATTACTTTTTACAGTGAAAGAACATTTTCAAAATAGTTTTGGCAGTAGTTTTTGGATACCATTTTATGGGTTTTTTTTTAAGTGTGATAATGTAATACAGGCCTTTTTTTGATACCTAAAGTTTCATCCAGAATAATAAATTCAAAAATGATTTTCACTTAAATACCAATTGGATAGATTTTAAACTGAACCTTTAGGTGAAACGTGACCAAAATGAGATTTTCCTAAAAGTTACTTGAATATGATGTTCAAGAACTCCAAATTTAAACTAGAATTTCTTAAAGTTTGCTTTGTAAGAGTGTACCATTAGGTAAAACTGTGTTAAGCATTCATAGGACTATAAAAGTTAACATTAACTGTGGAAATATATCACTTAGGTACTATCATTATAATAGTTAAAAAAAGGGACAAAATATTATACAACATAGATGACTTTATTTAAATTTAATAATTACAGGAGTGTTGCTGCTTTTTAAACACATAACTTGTGGTTATGTTATGTATTTAAATCTTTCCTGCCTTTTGTTCAGCAAACACATTTTGAATGAATAAATACTTGTTCAGAGTTGGAGAATAGTGGTGAGGGGGTGGACAGGGAAAACATTTAAGAGTGTCAGTTGGATTTTGCAAAATTCTCTTAACTTCTCTAGGATTTTGGGAAAAGTGAAATGTTGAAGGAACCTAGGAAGACAGACATATTTGTTAACCATGCCAATAGTTAGGTGGCTAATATTTGTTATTTTATTTCAGATGCTACTTCTAGTGTATTATCTACTTTAAACAAAACAGGTAATATTAAGTTATTTCTACATATAATTGTTTGTCTTCATGGCTTCTTGAGTTTCTCACTTGTGTTGTCTACTGGGTTAGGAAAGGTTATCTCCTTGTCTGCTTCCTGTGCCTTTAGCTGTTGATTTATTACCCATTTTACTTTGACATTGAACCATTATTCTGTTGTCACTACACTCTTGAAATTCCGAACTGTTATGTTCATAGCACTCCATTTAAATTTTTTTAATATTATAATAGTAATACATGTTAGCTGAAAAAAAATGAAGAATGTAAGAAAACTCACATAGAAGAAAATAGAAATCATCTTTAAAGTTATTTTTCTAAGACTATTACTGTTAATGATTTGTTATATTTCCAATCAGTATCATATATATATCATATATAGATATAAAACATATGTATATATAATAAAATTGTCAGATTTTTATATCTTGCCCTTTGACTTCATATTAAATTATAAGTATTTTCAGTGTCTCTTACTATTATTGACATAATAATATTCATTTGTGTACCATATATTGAACATTAAAGCTGTTTCTACTTTTCTAATAGGAATTGTTGCAGTGAATATTCTTATGCCAATATCTTTGCATTCATCCCTGATTTCTATAGGGTGCACTCGAAGGACTAGAGTTAGTGAGACAGCATTATGAATATGTTAAGGTCCTTGATACCTACTTCCCAGTTATCTTCTAGAAAGGTTGTACCCAGCAACTTTCCTGCCAGGATAGATGAGAATGTCTGTCATTGTACCTTTTTTGAAAGTTGAAGCTACATCATATATTATGAAATCTTTTAATCCTTTAGGTTCTATTTTGCATTCTTGATTATTAGTGATGTTGAAAATTTTCCCCTAAAAGCTCTTTGGTTACTAGAATCAAAAGTTCATTTCACAGTTGTGTTTTGTTTGCTCTGGAATGGAAAGTATCAGGGCAAACAAATAAATAAAGGATTCTTAATGATAATGCAAAATGCTATCAGCCTCTGTAATTACTAACAATCATTATCCATGGGTCAGTCACATGTTGAAACAGAAACTCATAAATAACATATACAATGGCACTGTCAGTATAATGTCATCATTCTTAAGTTTTCCTCCAAGATCTAAGCTTTGTGTTCTCTCCAGAATTTGTCCATTTACCTTAGGAGAGAAAGCTTCTTTACAAATCTGTGCCCTGAACACAGCCTCTTCTAATTGGCCATCGTTATAGCAATGATTTCTCAACCCGATTCTCCATTACGAGAAATGAACCACGGACTCTGTCCCCAAAGTATGTTGGGAATATATTTCTAAGGTTGCATCTTCAGAGTGTGTTAACAGTTGCCTGTGAGTCATTGACTTTGAACAGCCCTATCCTGGTTCTGCTGCGAGCTTGTATGACTATACTTTGATAGCCTCAACCTCTCTGAGAATAATTTTATCTATTAGTACAATGGGACTAATATTGTATTAATTCCTAGAGATAATAACAGGACACTTTCTTGATTGTAGAGCAATAATATCTTAGATCCTGAGATTACTGTATCCATTAATTTTTATTCTGAATCATCTGTTCTTTACAACCTATTATTACCTGAAGGTCCTGATAGTGACTTAGTTCTATATATCTGAAGTCTAACTCCACATTCATTTGTCAAGCAGCAGCGTATGGAAATTGAAATAGAATTACACAAGCAGTGGGAACTGTGATGCTTGTGGTCTAACTGGGTAAACATGGGAATCCAACTCCCAGACCCACCCAATGCCAATGTTATATGATAAGCTTATGTGATTCCCATTTATTTTGCTGCTGAGATGACGAATAGTGTCTTAAAGGTGTCAACAGTATGATTTTTCTTGCACTTCACTAAAATGATACTCATGGCAAATTGTTTATTAAAAACAAGCAACAATTCTGCTCTAATATCTAAATTGCTTCTTTGCAGAAAAAACTAAAATCACTATAGTAAAAACCTTCAATGCATCAGGTATGACTTATTATCAATATCAAGATTTTGTTTTTTTATAACTAAAGTTAAACAAATGGCTGGTGTTTATGTTTTCTCTCTTTGTTCTATCTTTTAAAAATAAGATCTGTTCTTAATGAATAGATGTTTATGTACTGGGTACCTAAAGTTGTACTAGGTGTTTAGGGCTCTGTAATAATGATCAGACAAAATGCCCATCCTCAAGAATCCTCTAGTCTACAGGGAGAGACAAGATACACAAACACATAACTAATGTGAACATGTATGCAGATAAAGGTAGTGATTACAGGAAAAATTCTGACATGCTTAAGAGGCATGGGAGAGAAAAGGTGTGGTGTTGATGAGTTTACCAACAAGCTACAACTAGTGAAGGAAAGATTCTTAGAGGAGTGAACTTCAAACTCTTTTTCACTCTAAAATGGGACATGCTTTTGAGTTCCCAGTGCAAGACTAGGGACACATGACAGCTTAACAAAGCTTTCTAGTTGATTTATAACAGGGGTTGGTAAACTGGCCTGTGGGCCAAATCTGGCCTACCACCTGTTTTTGTAAATAAAGTTTTATTGGAACACTGACATATCCATCTGTTTACATATTGTTTATGGCTACATTTCCAGTCCAACAATTAGTAGCATTGAGTGTTGCAACAGAGACCACATGTCCCACAAAGTCTAAAATATTTACTAGTTGGCCCGTCCAGAGTTTTCTCACTCATGATTAAAAGGATTATTTGTGGCTATATACTTGAGTAATTACAGTACTTTAGGAACAAAAATTCTCAGTATGAAGGAACAGCAAAAGACACACATCACTGGAAATGAAGGTGTCTCTAAAAGTTAGGGAAAGGTGAGAGATGATAAAATAAAAAGCTTAGTGAGTAATAAATTAATGGCTGTAAATAGCATGTAAAGCATTACCCTTTCTATATTCTATAATATTTACATAGTACACATTTCTAGTGAGTTATATCTGTAAGGAAGTATATTTAAAAATGAAATTTTTCCATTTTGGTATGGGTAATGTTGCTATGATGAGTTCAGAAATCTACATGTCTGGTAACTTTTGGCACCAGTTTGCTCACAGAATCGAAATTCCTAGCTGAAGCATGATGGCTATACATACACATCAATGAAATCGTTCTTACAGAAACAATAACATGCACTAACTCAAATTATAATTTTAGTTTGTGTCCAAACTAGTTCACTGGGGAAGAATCAAGCACTCATAAAGTACAATGGGAATCAAATTGTAATCAGACATTGCATTACATAATTCTGACCAAACCAGACTTAACAAGGAGACCAAAATATCCCTTAATATAACAACACTTTCCCCTTGGAAGTTTGCTTAATACATTTTCAGCATTTCCTTTAGATTTCTTAGGCATCACCAAAAGGGTGCAATTAATGAAGGGAAGGTTCTTAGAGGAGTAAACTTTGAGCTCTTTTCAAATCAAAGAAGAGATGTGCTTCTCCTTTTACCAAAGGAGAAAGTGTTTCTCAGGTTAACATGTAAGAAGTCTTTTGATATCCATGACTCATTTCATCTCCCATTCATCTCTATCTCCTTTGTGTTTCTCTGTGGTCTGTTGTCTTGGCCCTCACTCCATTTTGCCCTCACTTTACTTTTTTATTTTTTTATTTTTTTTTAAAGATTTATTTTTTATTTATACATACAAGCTGGGGTACAGGCCAGAGGCATGGGGCGGCGAGAGGGTTCACCAGAGACAGAGCGGGTAGCAGAACAGGCAGATCAGAAATACACTGCTGAGGGGAGCAGCGGGCGAGGCAGGAGAGGTCTGCTGCGCCATGTGGGATTCTCCCCGGCCGGGCGTCGAACTCGCGTCGCTGCTGCCGACAGCTCCACAGCGCAGCACTTAACTGCTGCGCCACCAGGGAGGCCTACTTTTTTATTTACTGGCCAGTATCAACCACTAGATTGTAAGCTCATTGATGGCAGGGTCTGTACCTGGAACCTCCCAAAGCCTATAGACTGTGGTAGGTACTCAACAAATATTTTTGGTAGTTTTTGCCCATACAGAATGACAGCATGGCATTAATATTATTTCTTGCATACATTTGCATAAGGAGATAGACCAGCATTAGAGTATTTGTGAACTCCCCTACTCAGAAGAAGGAGGATCTATGAGTAAGGGTTATTTTATTTAAGTTTTCTTTACTCTGTATTCTTGCTGTTCTGTTTACATTGGACAGGATAGGGATCCATTGGGAATGGAATAAAGAAATGTCAGGGAGGAGAAGGGGATCAACACTGATAGACTGAAGAATAGTAAATAAATCAAGTTCCATAGCTGGCCCACTAACAAATGGGATCACTTTTATTCCTATAGTCTTTGGAATGCATCCAGCCAATTATATGCAACTTATAATATTTTTGGTTCATGTTTGATGCCAAGATTTCTGAATTCTCTTGACAATGTAGTATGTAAGTACAGGTATTGACATGCTTAACTGGTTGGGTTGTGTTTTCTTTACAGGAGTCAAACCCCAGAGAAGTATCTGCAATTTGTCATCTATTTGCAATGACTCAGGTTAGTTCTTGTGTACATTACACATTACTAAATCAATTAGCTCCACAGAGGGAAATGGTTTGTTTTTTCTCTTGTTGAGTATGTGCCTCTCTGATCTGTCTCTTCATACCACCTGGCTACCAGCATCGTGAATGAAAACAAACCACATTTTAGATCTAACTGAATTATTCTTCTCATTATCTAGTGAGCTGATGGATTAACTTCCTTAATATGAGAACATGAAGCTCTGCACCAAACTTTTCACCACAGCTTTAAATCCATTACTGATACCCTTAGAGTTGGTTCATGAACATAACAATGAACTTAATATTTATTGAAAATCACTTCTTGTATATAAATCCCTCAAGCTTTACCATAGGACTTTAAAGTGTTGTAGCTTAGATCTGATGTTGTCTTTTGCTAAAAATTAAACAAACTACTCCACTAAAATGGTGAAAATTTCACGTACACCTAGTTTAGTTGGACACTAATTCCAGTAGTTTGGTAATGTATTTTGCCATCTCTAACTGTCCACTACTTTTTAAAATTGAGATGGAAATCTCTTGAGAACATGCTATTTTTGAAATGGGAATATTTTCCCTCCTGCTATGGGCCAGAAGGAATGAAACAACTACTTCTCTCACATTGCTTTAGCTCTCTGTGTTCCCTTCCTTGTTAAAACCAGTGAAGGCAGAGTGAAAAACAGAAAAACATGGTGTGTCAGGTCAGCACTGGACAACAGATCATGTGAAGAGAAAAGAGGAAGGTAGCAAGGTAGTTTATAATATTAAAGTCTTAGTATGACTCCAGTAATACAAAAAAAATGGTTATAGGAATGTTTTCCTTTTATTCTCTTTCTTTGAACAGTTTAATAACTTATATGACAAACATAGGAAACAATTTCAAATAAACTAAGTTAAGGTTGAATAGTTTAGAAAACTTTCTGTTGAAAGAATGTTCCACAAACACTTTCCATTTGTGTAAATGTGAAATTTGTTTATATGAACTTTCTGCTGATGTTATCACCAGGTAGAAGATGTTGGCTGGTTCTGTATAAATGTTGGCTACATTTCGGTTACACATATTGTATAACTCTTCTCTTTACTGATTTCTCTATAATGTCATTATTTTTGCGCTTTGTCCATGTTTTGAACTGGTGACTAATGTCTAGTGTAGTGTTGTGTCTACATGATGTTTGATAACTATTTGAAAATTGAACATTCAGTCAAAAAACCTGGTCATCTTGAATAACAGATGCCAGGAAGCTGGTTGGAGTAATGTTTTCCCTAATTAAGTGGCTGAATTGACCATTTGTCTTAGTGTCTGGTGAAAACAACCTCATCAGGAGACCAACTCTTTTGGCACCAGAAATTCCACGGTATCCTGCCAGAAACTAGAAACTTTCACTTCTCACGGGTTCCAATCTGGGTTCATTAAAGGAAATGGCGGTTAGTAAAGAAACTGGGAGATGACCAGGTGGCTTTAGACTGAGGGTCAAAAGGTAGTGGTTTCCGGGTGGTTTTGCTACCACTGTGCTCCTAGCACATTTATGAAACTCAAGATGTGCTCAACACGACTGAAGGACTAACTCGCAGAATGCAGGGTTAGGGAGAGAAATTGTGGATGTCGGCACGCACAAAGACGCACAGACACATAGGCGGCCACGCACTAAATAAGTTTTTCTTTTTATATTTTTTTATGAAGACATGAGAATTTTTATTAATTTTATTTTTAAATAGTTTTTTCCTTTCCCCTCTTTTTTAAGTTAAGAAACTAAAATTTCATTTTAAAGAATGGCTCTTTGGCTCTAAAAAAAGGTGGGGAAGAAAATTAGCATTACAGAGATAGACCTGAGCTTTCTAAGACCTAGACTTCCTTTTTAAATACTTAGGTTTTAGGGTGAGTGGGCTTTGAATTGGTATGGAACCATACTTTTGGTTCTGTAAGGATTCCATCTGGTTAATCTAATTCCTTAAAGAATTTAGGTTGTAACCTGTCTGATATTAAAAGTTTGACATGCCCATTTAACTATAAAATTTTAATATGATTTTATGGTAAGAACATTTTTGATATAAGATGGAAATTAAGATTTTTATACTTTAGGATAAGTGTCCCATTTAACTATAATTAAAACCTATGGGGCCCAAACTACAACTGTTACAGGGCAGCCCCGATATAAATGGGGTGCCTGTCTGTAGGTTCTCACCCGTGCGCTTAAAAGGGACTTATAAGACTCAATTGCAGTACACACAATAAAATTAATAGAAGGTTTATTTACAAAAAGGGAAGGGGAAAAGATAAAGAATAAATTGGTGAATGCATCCTACCAGTTTCGCTGAGCTGGAAACTGAATCAAAAGTAGGACGATTTTCATCCCTCATACTCTAATAACTGAATCAAAAGCAGTACGATTCTCATCCCTAACACACTTAATAACTGAATCGAGAGCCTGAATTTGCTGTTGCACATTTTCAGTAGGCGAAGTAGAACGTCCTCCACTTACAGAACCAAAAACATAGCAAATGACGCTTAAACACAGTACCAAAAAAACACCCAGAAGCACAGATTGAAAAGTAGGGATGGCTGGCAAACCACCCATGGATGTGTACAGAAGCAAAAGCATTTGCCACACGCCAGGTTTTATCAAATTATTTATGCTTATAAAACTGGAGGTAATCGTTAAAGGGAAAAGGGTTTTGGAAGAAAACCCAACGAACTTATGTCCTGAAGAAAACTGCGAAAATTCATGGTCGAGGCCACGTGTGGGCCAAAAACACACCCACCAAAGAAAGCTGTACACAAGGAAAACAAAAGCAAAGTCATCGAGACTGGAGACATAAGGGTCATGCCACGTGTCCTGAGCCCTAATGCGCGTAAGGTGACCAGCGCGAGTTACCTCGGGCTGATCGGCCACGATGTCCTGCCAACCACGTTGGGTGCCAAAACTGTTACAGGGCAGCCCCGATATAAATGGGGTGCCTGTCTGTGGGTTCTCACCCGTGCGCTTAAAGGGACTTATAAGACTCAACTGCAGACACACACAATAAAATTAATAAAAGGTTTATTTACAAAAAGGAAAGGGAAAAAGATAAAGAATAAATTGGTGAATGCGTCCTACCGGTTTCGCTGAGCTGGAATCTCAATGGCGCACTGAAAAACCTGGCGATCGACAACCAAGAGCAAGAGCGCCCCCAAAGCTCACATGTCTGGTCTAATATACCAAAATGCCGCTGCTTAACTCCACCCTCAGTCCTCAGCATCCTTCCTTGGTGATGATGGCATTATGGGATTCATAGTCCTAGGTGTCTTGGATCTCTCTGGCCTGAGGTAGGGGTGGGGTCCTAGGACACTCCCCTTTCCTGAGGACCACCCTCTTACAAAACCATTTTAAGGATAACAAAAAAATTAAGATAACCACCCCTGAGGGCTGGCTGTAGGCCTGAGTTTAAATGGACCCTTGTCTTTATTGAAGAGCTAGTCCAGTTCTTGAAATGACAGGAGTGGAAAGAGGGGCCTCCCTGGTGGCACAGCTGGTTAAGTGCAGCACTATGAAGCTATCCAGAGCCACTGCAGCTCAAGTTTGATACCAGGCCAGGAAGATTCACACATGGCGCAGCAGACCTCTCCTGCCTCGCCCACTGCTCCCCTCAGCAGTGTACTTCAGCCGATCTGCCTGTTCTGTTCTCCACTCTGTCTCTGGTGAATCTTCTCACCACCCCACACCTCTGCCCTACACCCCAGTTTATATGCATAAATAAACAAATCTTTAAAAAAAAAGTGGAAAGAAAGCATCATCCAATTTTATGATTTTCTTCCTGAAGAATATAGAAGATAGATAAGATAGTTGGTATTAGCGCATAAGCAGAACAAGAAAGTGAGATTTTTTTTTTAATCTCACATTTTGCTGTTTATTGACCCTAATTAGCCCATTTAAATTTTTTCTGTTTAAACTCGTGGTTTCCAATTTGGTGCACAAGGTTTTGGAAGCTTAAAAAATTTACACACTCACCAATGTAACCTTAAAAGGGATCTTCAGCATTATAATTTTAAGTCTGATTTCTGTACTTTATCTTATTTAAAAAAAAAATCCCTGAAGCTAGCCAAGATACTTTTTTATGGCTTAACCAAGATTCAAATCAGTAGGAGACATGACAAAAGTAAAGACATGATGCATACGAATAGCTTTCCGGGGTGCCTTTGGCTCTTTCGGAGCCAGAACTATAATCTAGGAAGACTTGCTGTGAGGGATGACCCAAGCCCACCAAATTTGTCACTTTTATTTTTTCCTTTTTGGCTTCCAGGATTTTCTTAGCGATAGTTTTTGCCTTAATGAACATTAAGGTTTTTTCTTCTTTTAACAACAACATAGAAGACAACCTGGAAATACCTTTACCGGAACCTCAAGACTACAACATGGGGGGAGGGGGTGGCGGCGGCAGAAACCTGGATTGTACATTGCCTACCCATGGAACAGAACAGAACAGAACATTACCTTGAGGTCAAAAAGAACCTGTTACCTTAACTTGAGTTGAAAATTTTTAACCACACATGAGACAGAATTATTATGAGGAGGTCATGAAAAAACCCCATTCAAAGCTCAGATCCACAGCCTATTTTGCTGCCTGCCTGATGCATTTCAGGACCATGCATCCAGAGAGACCAGTTACAAAAATTCAAAAGTCAACCAAATACAGTCAGATGTCACTTCTCAAAAAAGATTTAGGAAAGAAAATTTCTGAAAACAAAATTTCAATTGGGACACCAAAACCAAAGACGAAAGCAAATTCTTATGAATGAGAATCAAAAAATCAAGTGAGAATTACAAATAAAACGAAACAAAAAACCAGTGGGTCAACCAAAATTAAGAACAAAGACCTTAAACCAAAAGAATCGCAAAATACCCAAAAAGATAGCTTCACACCTATATTTTTTAAATCAATCTTAGTGAGAGAAATAAAAATATTTTTCACTGGGTTTCCATTAGATTTTTGGAGCGAGAGAAAGAGAGGTCAGTAGTCTTATATGGTAAAAATCTACCTTGCTTGCTGTTCAGATCTAGGTCAACGCTGTCTGCAGACATCCTAGGAAACAAGCCTCATTCAGTCTTTTGCTAGGTCTCCTGGCTGGCTTGCCAAATTTTCGGGGTGCAAAGGAAATCATCCTCTCTCCCTCTGCTTCTTCTAGGCTGGGAAATAATCAAACAGGCATCAGACAGATTGACCAGAGGAAAAACCAGAATGAAGTTTAATACTATGTGTACCTGCAGTATACATGGAAGGACCTAGTAAGACTGAGTATCTCCTAAAAAAGATTTTCAAAACTAAGATTTTTTTTTCAAAAATGAAGTAAAATAATTATGTACTTTATTAATGGAAATTTCAGTATCAATATGCAGAAGTTGAGTTTTTTAGTAGGAAAGTTGAAATAGATCATTGGTCTAGTGGTCTTGTTGGTGACTAGAAGTAGACGTGAACCATTGGGTGCTTGGCTATACGAATCACTTGTACTTCTGAGTGCCACATGAGAAGATGAATGAAGAGGCCTTCAACTTCTAGCTCAGGAGTTGGCACACTACTGTCTATAGTCCAAGTATAGTTTTTGTAAAGAAAGTTTTATTGGAACAAAGCCATGCCATTCATTTACATATTGTCTATGGCTGCTTTTGCACTACAACCTCAAAGTTGAGTAGTTTCAACAGAAACAGCCTACAAAAACCCAAATATGTCTGATCTTTCACAAAGCAAGTTGGCTGACTCCTGCTGTAGTTTATGTGACATCCTTGTGCTTATGCTCAAGAGGTCGGTTTTTTGTCTCTACAGATTATGAAGTGCACACAATGTACTCCTGAGCAGGAGTCTCTTTTGTTTCCAGCTAAAATCATAGCCCCTCTGAGTGTGTATCCTGCAGGGATACTGAAACTGAGTTCAATATTTCCCAAAATAAGCATTTTGAGGTTTTTTTTGTGGTTCCATATGAATTTCATCAGTAGTTGATCTATTTCTTTGAAGAATGTCATTGAGATTTTTATTGGGATAGCATTAAATCTGTAAATTGCTTTTGGTAGGATTGCCATTTTGATAATGTTAATCCTTCCAATCCATGAACAAGGGATGCCTTTCCATCTTCTTGTGTCTTCTTCTGTTTCTTTCAACAGAGTTTTGTAGTTTTCTTTGTATAAGTCCTTTATGTCTTTTGTTAGATTTATTCCCAGGTATTTTATTTTTTTGGTTTCGATTTTGAAGGGGATGGATTTCTTAATTTCTTCTTCTTCAGATTGGGTGTTTGCATAGAGGAATGCTACTGACTTTTGTGCGTTGATTTTGTATCCAGCTACTTTACT
>PVIJ01014650.1:0-39716 GCA_004024925.1 Scalopus aquaticus
TCTTTTTAGTTAGTAGGGCTTTAGCTATGCGAGGTTTTTTGTGGTTCCATATGAATTTCATCAGTAGTCGATCTATTTCTTTGAAGAATGTCGTTGAGATTTTTATTGGAATAGCATTGAATCTGTAAATTGCTTTTGGTAGGATTGCCATTTTGATAATGTTAATCCTTCCAATCCATGAACAAGGGATGCCTTTCCATCTTCTTCTATTTCTTTCAACAGAGTTTTGTAGTTTTCTTTGTATAAGTCCTTTATGTCTTTTGTTAGATTTATTCCCAGATATTTGATTTTTTTGGTTTCGATTTTGAAGGGGATGGATTTCTTAATTTCTTCTTCTTCAGATTGAGTGTCTGCATAGAGGAATGTTACTGACTTTTGTGTGTTGATTTTGTATCCTGCTACTGTACTGAACTGGTCTATAATTTTGAGTAGTTTTTCTATGGAGTTTTTAGGGTTTTGTATATATATTATCATATCGTCTGCAAATAGAGACAGTTTAATTTCTTCCTTTCCTATGTGGATCCCTTGAATGTCTTTCTCTTGTCTAATTGCTCTGGCTAGGACTTCCAGTATTATATTGAAAAGTAATGGTGACAGTGGACATCCTTGCCTTGTGCCTGATCTTAGGGGAAAGGCCATCAGCTTCTCACCGTTGAGTATAATATTGGCCGTGGGTTTGTCGTAGATGGCTTTTATTATGTTGAGGTATGTTCCTTCTATCCCAAGGATTTCAAGGGCTTTTATCATAAATGGGTACTTTGTACTTTGTCAAATGCTTTCTCAGCATCTGTTGATATGATCAGAACGTCTGGGACACAGCAAAAGCAGTAATAAGAGGAAAATATATGCATTACAAGCTCACATCAAGAAACAAGAAAAAACCCAAAGAAACAATTTAATCTCACATCTCAAAGAACTAGAAAATGAACAACAAAAAACCCCAAAAGACAGTTTAAGAAAGGAAATAATAAAAATCAAAGCAGAACTAAATGAAATGGAAATAAAAAAAACAATCCAGAAGATTAATGAGACCAAAAGCTGGTTCTTTGAAAAAATAAACAAAATAGACAAACCACTAGCCAGGCTTACAAAGAAAAAATGAGAGAAAACAGAAATAAATAGGATCATAAATGAAAAAAGAGAAATCACAACGGACACAGCAAAGATAAAAAAATAATCAGAGATCACTATAAACAGCTATACAGAAACAAGTTTAACAACCTAGAGGATAGGGACACATTCCTAAAACTATACAATCACCCAAAACTAGACAAAGAAGATATAGAACACCTAAACAGACCAATCACAAGTAGTGAAATTGAAACAGTAATTAAAAACCTCCCCAAAAACAAAAGCCCAGGACCAGATGGTTTCACAAACGAATTTTACCAAACATTCAAAAACGAAATAGTCCCTATATTACACAAACTCTTTCAAAAAATTGAGAAGGAAGGAATACTACCAAACACATTCTATGAAGCAAATATTACTCTAATACCAAAACCAGACAAAGACAACACAAAGAAAGAAAACTACAGACCAATCTCCCTAATGAATACGATGCAAAAATATTTAATAAAATCTTGGCCGATAGGATCCAACAATGCATCCGCAAAATAATACACCACGACCAAGTGGGATTTATCCCAGGGGCACAAGGATGGTTCAACATCCAAAAATCAATCAATGTAATCCAACACATGAACAAAAAGAAAAAATAAAGACCACTGTAGCTTTTTAAATATGGATCAGTCTTTCTCAATTAAAAAGATATTGATGCTTGAATCCTCTGAATTTCCGAATCAGAAGTTCTTGAATTAAAGCTAAGGAGTCTGAATTAAAAAATATTCTACAGGTAATTTCATTGTATACAGGTATAAATATTATCCTTGTTTCACAGATAGACCAAAGGAGAGGGGATTAAAAAAATGATTTCCTTCTGAGATCTCAGGAGCAACTGTTTCTGAGATAGGCCTGGGAGAATGAGGTTATCAAACACCTAACCTAACCTATTGGTGATCTCATTTTATAAGGAGGAAACTCGAACTAAGACAGGCTAAGTAACGAGCTGGCGATCACACAGCTCACAAGGGCAGAGCCAGGACTGAGAAGCACTTCTGTCATTTCCCACATACTGTCCTCTCTGCTGAACACCAGAAGTTTCTCTCAGGCTGGCCTGGGTATTTCCTTGTTTGACAGACATACTGTTCATATTTCTGCTTCTCTACCTGTGTCAACACAGCTTCCCAACCAAGAATGACCTCTTCCCTACTCCAGCCTTTTTTGAGCAAGTGCCTCATCATTCCCTTCCTCCTCCAGCAGCTCTTCCCAACACCCCTGTTCTTCTTCCTGCCATCCAGGTTTAGGACTTTAGTATTTTTTCTCCTTTTCTCTATCCATTTATGGCTTCCTGTCTATCCTTCTCTGACCCCCAGTGCATTTCTCCCCTGTCTTTCTCCAATTCCATGGCTATTGCTTCAAGTCTTCATGCTCTCTAAATCTTTGTAAATCTGTGAAACTGGCCTTGTTGACACCCTCCTCCCAATTTCTTTCTCAGGCCATCTGCCCTCTACTCGGTAAAAGATTTATCTTCCAAAAGTACTTCTACTGTCACTCCAGGCTCTAAGACCTTTTGAAGCCCACACTGCTCCTCTAAGCCCCTCCCCAACCCCAGAAGGCCCCATGGAGTCATAGATTCATTAAAAAATACAAATAATAACAAACCCATTTTTTTTTATGAATTACTGCACAAATTACTAAACAGTCTGGGCATTCCACTCAATATTTGGACTTCGACTGAAACAATAATGGATTTCCTTCAACTTAATGTCACCAAGTTTGGAAGTGTAATGGTCAGGGAGAGGGAGACAAAGCAGGCTAAGACTCTGATCTATCACTCTGGCAGAACAGAGCAGGTAATTCTTAGGACTTCAAATTGCTAGGAGCACCCTATGACAGTTGGGTTTCTATGAATTCTTAGGACCACCCTGTACAAGTTTGGTTTCTAGTAAAGAAGGCTTTCTGCACACATGAGGCTTACAAACAATAACTGGACGTGTGGAGAAATTGCCGGACCCTACAAGGATGCAAATGTCAAGGGAGGGGGGACTGCCAAGAGAGTCAGATGCTGCAGATTGGTCAGGAAAGTGGAATCCCTGAATTAAAAATGATGAAGAAGCTTCAAGAGCAATTTGTACAATGCAATAATTCTTTCATTCTTAAGCTTCAGTATGTATAAGAATTGCTGGATTGCATTTAAAATTTCCAGATTTCCAGGCCTTAGCTCCAGATATTCTGAACTTTTGGTCCCTGTAACTCAGAAATGTGCATTTTAAACACACTTCTCAAGTGGTTCTGAAGTGGGTGACCCATAAACCACACCTTGAAAGATACTGTTGTGGAGAAATGATTTGGGTGGGCATGGCAGGCTGTAAAGGACACATTTTTTGCTAAATTAAGTTGCTGGGTTAGTGAGGAATGGGGAACAACAGTGTGACCTCTTTGGCAATTTTTACAGTGGATGAAAGAAATCAAGACAAAGGAGATGGTTGGAAAAGGTGACAGAATTGAGGTGAGAACTGAGATTCTCTATAGGTGACAAAAAAGGTGCCAGTGAAGTGAAGAGAAAAGAGAGATGACAGGTTTGGTCATATAGGGCACTTGCTTTCAAGTAAGACAATTTTGAAACCAAAGCTAGCTTAAGGATAAAAGGAAATGTATTGGTTCATGAAGCTGAAAAATCTAAGAGGAGATTCAAATGAGGACCAGGACTGTGTTTCTATCTCTTGCTCTTTTAATTGGGCTTCATTATCAGGTCCTTCAGGGATGGGATATGGCTACTAGCAGCTGAACAAATCTTTCTAGATTCAAGTTCAGCAGAAAAGAGTTTATACTTCTCAATATTCCAACCAAAGTCTCATTGCTCATATCTTCATTACTGAACTAGAAGAATGTGTTGCTCTAATTGGTCTGTCTTCAGTCTCATACTCCTCCCCCTGGTGGTGGGGGGGTCCATTATACCCCACTATACAACAAAATCCCTGTTGACTTCAGAGGTGACGAGGTTTCATGTGCCAAATGTAAATCAGGTGCTGTTATTAAAGAAGGGTGAATAGTGAACAATTTTTAAAGTGAAATTCAACTAGGAAGGTGATTGATAGAGGTAGGAATAAGTTCATACTTAATCGCATTTCTTTTTGTTATTTGTTTTATACTGTAAAACATTTCAGACACAGAGATCAGAATAAAAAGTGATAGAATACCTTTGTATCCACTATCTAACTTTTTGAAAGATTATCCTTAAGCCACATTTGCTTAGAAACTATGTATGTAATCTCATTTTAATAGGTTAAAGGAAACATATCATTCAAAATAGATGCCAAAAAAGCATTTGATAAAATTCAATACTCTTTCAAAACTTAAAAAAAAACCAAACTCTTAGTATATTATTATTAGAGGACAGGGACTTTATTAATCTCATCAAAGATACTTCTTTTTGTGTGTATGCATAGAAGAAGGGGTATAGGCCAGAGGCGTAGCGGGTGAGAGGATTCCCTAGAGACAGAGTGGGAAGCAGGATGGGTGGATTTACCGAAATACACTGCTAATGGGAGCAGTGAGTGAGGCAGAGAGTTCTGCTGTGCCTTATGTGGGTCAGCTCCCTGGCTGGGGATCTAACTCAGGCTGTAGTGGTGACAGCGCTGAGACTTGACCCCTAGGCCACCAGGGAGGCCCTCATCAAGGATCTTCTAAAAGACCTACAATAAACATCCTAAATTGTGAGATTGTAGTAGTCCCATTAAAGATAGGAATAAGACAAGCACACTATATAACACACTCTATAACCAATGTAGTGAAAGAAATAAGGGGGGTGGTTGGAAAGAAGCATATAAAGCTTTCTTTAGTTCAAGATGACTTATTATCTATATTAAAAATCCAAGAGAATATATAAACTATTAGAACTAGTGAAATTTTTAGCATTTTGCTGTATATGAATGCAACAGACAAAATCAACAGCACTCCTACACAAAACAATAATCAGAAATATAATCGGGGGGGGGGGATCTCATTCAAAATACCAAATAGTAAGATACCTATACATAAATTTACCAAAAGTCGTGTAAGTTTTGAGTGAAAGGCTTAGTCTCTTACACTTTTCTTCCCTTTCTCTCCCTCTTCCCCCCTACCCCCAGTGGTTTGCATTACCTCTTAGGCTACTTGGTTCCTCTTCCAGCACTAGGTCTTATAAAGAGCCACTCAAAATTCTCTTCCAGGTGCTGGCAGGTTGTCACAGGTCCCAAGACCTGGTATGAGACTGTCTCTGGCCTCCCAAATCTTGGGCTGAGTTTACAAAGAGATGTGCTCTTGTTCAATTTGTCTGTAATAGTTTCTAGCCTCACTGGGAGGGAACACAAAGCCCCAGCTTTGTGTAAAGATTTTTAAGCTTCTTTATTGCTAGGATCTGAACTCCTGGTCACTGGTCCCTCATCTTGGGACCATGACCTAGCATGTGAGCGCCTCAATTCAGGCTGACCATTTTTATATTTGTGTCCTGTTTCTTATCACCAGACACATCTCCTCTTTGCGTCGGTGACGTAGTTCTTTTTCCACTTTTTACTTCACTGCCGTGTGTTTGGATTAGAGGGCGTTTTCAAACTCTCCAACCATCTTGGCCGTGTTTCATCCCTTTTCTTTGCCAATGAAGGGCAGGAGGGGATGAAAAAAGGTATGTCCATCTAAATGGTTACGAATTGGCAACAATTTACTTGAACATCTGTTTTTTAAAAATCCCTTTGGGGAATGGGTGAGATGAAAATGAAGGGCAGATTTCGAAGGAGTGAAGGAAAGTGTTGGCTTGGGAGCTTGGGAGGGGGGCGTGGCAAAGAATGGAGGGAGAGGAAGCCCTGCCTGGGGACCCTGGTCCTCTGTGACATCTTGAATTCTGTCCCTGTTCTTTAGTGTGGACAAGGCAGCCTTCTTGCTCCATACCCACTTCTTCCCTTTCTCTCAAAGAAAGGAGATAGAGGTTATGACTTGTTTTTCTTCTGGGTTTTCATAAAGACATCTGAAGGTGTTTCCAGGACACATTTTAACAGATTAAAGGAAACATTAAGTCAGCCAGGCTCTTCCCTTCGTTGCTGAGCTGTGAACTCCAGGCTGGGAAGCTGATCAGATATCAAATTCTTGAGAGCCCTGTTCAAGAGCTTGCACTGGCAAACTCACTTTTTTTCTCGCTTAGGTATTTATAAATTTATAAGAGCCTAACATAGGCCAGGCCCAGAAGAACATTTGAAGAAATGAAAAATTATACTGAGCAGTGCCTAGTCCCGACGCCCGCTTTGAGAATGGAGATTCCCTCTTGTTCCTGAAGTCCTAGCCCCTCTCCTTCCCCCCACCGCTCACCGCTGCCAATCTCTCCACAACAAACTAGAGCCTGCTCTCTGGTTAAAGAGCTCTGGTCCTTGCTTATTCTTGGCTCTCTTATTTTACCATAGGACCCTGACTTTGCAAGCTTCTCTCTTTCGACTCTGCTCATTATCAGTTGAGGGCACCCAAGGAGGCCCGTGATGTCCTCATAGACACCAGTGCTGTGAGGGCCTGTCCTGCAGCTCACCGAGCTCTAGCTCCAGGAGGCAAACTGCAGATGGTTTTTCTATTTTCAGGTCCTGGGTCATTGCCCAGGAATGAGCCAGTGACCTGGAAAAGCCAATTTTCCCTCCACTCTCTGCTTCTGAGCCTGCATTCCCTTCCACTGTTCTACTGGAATATCCCTGTGTCTGTGGGACTGGATGGAATGACCCAGAGGTCACTGAACAGGACCTTTGCCTGTGGACAGAGACCTGGATGTCTCAGGCACCTGTCTAGACCGTGGCTAGCAAGCCTGGCTCTATGCACAGCAGACCGGCCTCCTTCTTACATTAGGGACTCCAAAGGGGGCTTGTCACGCTTTCCTGTCAATAAAACATTTAAAGCATACACCCAGGTTTTTGCTTATATATTCATAAATTCTATGCATATACATTTGTACTGATATATATGTATGTATATATATGTTATAAAGCTTGTACAAAAAAAGAGAAAATTTATAGACTGTGATAGTTCTAAAGGACTAGAAATTCTCATGTTCTTGTACCACACCTGATATGTCCCACTGTGAAGATCATTGCTCTACCTAGTAAAATATGAAAATGTCATTTGGAGATTTCTTTCTTGAACTGCAATGCCAGCTATTATTGATCCGAAGGATAATGAAAAGGTTTTTGTTGGCCAAAATAGTTCCTTTCCCAAGTAAATAGAAATATCTGAAATTTCTCTACTAGAGAAGTGATAACCTTTGGGTTAAGCATTGCCTTCCCTCTGCGGTCTCTTAAAATGCAAATTCTCCTGAGAGAAAGTGGGAGAAACATTTTACATCTCCAGCTCTTTGGGTCGATGCCTAAATTCTTGCTTTCCTCAGAGCCCTGGATGCCCAGCCTAGTGCCTCCCATGTGGAAATTCACTTGGTGAATGAATGAAGTCTCAGGGCTTTCAGCTGTTTATTCTTATCACAAATATAAATTCATTCACCAAGGGAATGAATGAATGTGGAAAGGACACAGAAGGAAAAGAACAAGATGAGTAAGATTATTAATATGTTTTGTCCATTAATTCTAATTTATCTTGTATTGGTTGTACAGTTGATCTTTCTTTTACAGTCGGGATGCTCCTTGGGTGTCTGGTAGGTTTTACCTGAGTTTGTTTTCCCCTGGGAGTATTAGCTGGCCTAGTGTGAATTGTTCCTGGGGGAATGACCAAGACCTGGGTGTGAGTTGCCCCTGTAGGGCTAAGAAGGGGGTGGGGCCATGAGAGGGACGCAGTGTGGGCTTGCTCTCACCCTTTTGCTGACCTCTCACCTGGTGCTCTGCTTTTAGGGAGTAGAGCAGGTCCCCTAGTACTCCTGTTTTCTGAGGATGGTGTGTTCCTGATTTGTGATGGGCAGGTTCTATGAGAATGGAGATGTAGGGTGTTCTCAAGGGCTTGCTGGTCTCCTGTTGATTGTGTTTGTTCCTCTTCCCCTCAGTCAGGCTCAGATGCTTCCTGGGCATTTCTCCTATTTATTCGGTGGTGCCCCCTACAGCTGCTGCTTTTCTGTCCTCCAGGGGCTGACAAGGACCACAGTGTCTGACAGGGGCAGCGTGGTAGACACACACAGGAAGGCTCTCTCCCAACAGAGTCTCCTCACCCCTTTCTATTCTGAGCTGCTCTTTCCTCTCCACATTGGGTCCCAGTCCCCTTCTGCCTCACTAGGGTTCCTCACAATCTTTGGTTCTTCAAATCTGTACTTTTTCATTAATTTCTGAGGTATCCCCAGGGTTAGAATAGAGGCGGAAACCCACAATGCATTTTCTGCCCCACACCTCCACTGTGCTCCCTTTTACTTCTGAATTTTCTGTCTCTCCCTCGCACCCCACCTGTGGGAGATTTTGGGCAAGAAGGCACTATCGCTTTATCTTCTTCCTTTGCTCTGCTAACTTAGTTGTTGCTTCTTCATCTACTTTCCATCTTCAAAAATGTTCTAAATCTTCTGTTTATTGTTGACTCCTGTACAGTTCATATGATCCAGACGTGTTTATACTTCTTTTCTTCTGCTTTACTTTCATATTTGTAGAATTTCAGGAAGGAGAGAAATAGAAGCATTTGGTCAATAGGTCATGTTTAAGGTCCTCCAACAGGAAATATTTAGAGAACTAAACAAACTGAGTCTCAAGTTGATCTGGAAGAAAAAAATATGGAAGAATGGTTAAGAAAAGTTTGAAAAGAAAACGAACTTGACGCTTTATCATCAACTATGGATCCTTAGGAAACAAAGCAGTCTAGTGTTTATATAGTACTATAAATATTCTAAGAAGATAGAGAATAAAAGTAGAAATAAAAATATAGAAAATCAGATAATTAGAATATAGATATGAGGAGATATATGTATGTATTTAGTTCATGAATAGGAAGAAGCATTTCAAATTAGCGGGGGAAGGATGACCAATACCTATTGCTGGGATAACTAGTTGTCTATTAAAAATAAATTCATGTGGATTCCTTTTATGGGTTGAATTATGGCTCCCAAAAACCAATGTGGAGTTCTAACCTCTGGTATCTGTGAATGTGACTTTATGGTTAATTTTATGTATCAACTGGCTAGGCTGTGGTGCCCAATTATTTAGTCAATCATTAGTCTAAATGTTCTCATGAAGGTATTTTGTAGACGTGATTAACATTTACAACCAGTTGACTTTAAGTAAAGCATATGGCCTTCTGAAATGTGGGTGGACCTCATCAGTTGAAAGTTTCGAGAGCGGAAACTGAGATTTTGAGAAGAAAGAATTCTGTCTCTCCATATATCTATGGTATATATGGCATTATAGATAAAAATGTGTGTGTGCTCGTGCATGTGCGTGTGTGTGTAAGGGGGTCTCCTCTGGAGAACACTGACTAATATTGATATTGTGCTTTTATTTGGAAATAGGTTGTTTGCGGATGAATCAAATTAAAATGAGGTCATTACGGTGGGTCCTAATCCAGCATACTGGCATCCTGATAAAAAACAGAAAACTGCCACTTGAAGACAAGGACAAAGGGAGAATACCATACAGTGACAGAGGCAGGAATTGGAGTGTACAGTTTAAGCCAAGGAATGGCAAGGAATTCCAGCTATCAAAGAAGCTGGAAGAGGAAAAGAAGAACAGAGACCACCTGGCCCTGCTGACACCCTCATCCAGATTTCCATCTCCTAGACTGTAAGAGAATACATTTTTGTTCTTTTAAGTCATCCGCTTTGTGCCACTTTGTTACAGAAAGCTTAGAAAACTAATATAACCCCTTATCTAATGTCACACATAAAAATTCATTCCAGAGAAATTAAACAGATAAATATGAAAAAAATCTATAAGATTATTTGAATAACAAAGAATGTCTAAAATGTCAATCCATACTAAATGCCAGGTACTAAGTGCGTTACTTAGCAGCTATTCTCATTGTCTCTTTTATAAGTGAGAAAGCAGGCATGCAGCCAGCAAAGGCAAAGTCAAGATTTGAACCCACAAAATCTAAATCCAGAATCTGTAAGAGAAAAGAAAATGTTGGCAAGGGGAGGTCTCTGCTATGAAAGGTATAAAAAACAAAACCCAAAAGGAAGAAGCGTTGACAGTTTAACTACATGAAAATCCAACAATTCAGTATGACAGAGGTACTATAAACAAAGTTAATACAAAGGACAGGGGAAAGAAATTCAATATACCAGAAAGACAAAGGAAACGGTATAAATCAGAGAAGAAAAGTTAAAAAAAAAAAAACAGTGTCAAGGGACTTAAACAGATAATAAAGAGAATAAAAGTACAAATGACTAATAAACATATGAAGAAATGTTTCGCCTCATTAGTATAATAACCAGGGACTCGAATGGTTTCACTTACAGGAGGAATATAGGGGAACCAAATAAGAGATCTGTAGTCAGCAACCTGAATACCAGAAGAGTTGAAGGTGTAAGTCCCAGTCTGAAACTGGAACTGGCAGGCTGGAGACCCAAGGAAGAACCAATTTTTCAGTTTGTGTTTGAAGGCAGGAAAAGACTAGTTTAAGTAACAAGGTGGACAGGAGGGATTCTTTCTTACCATCCTTTTTTTTTCTTTTTGTGGTTGTCTTTCAGCTGACTGGATGAAGTCTACTCACATTAGGGAGGGCAATCTGCTTTACTCAGTCCAGTGACTCAAATGTTAATCTCATCTAGGAACACCCTCATGGATGCAACCAGAATACCTGGGCATCCATGGTCCAGTGACACATTAAATGAGCCATCACATGGTAACCATCGCATCATACTGTGGCTACTCAAGATTTATATACACTCGTCTTCCCATATTTTCACTAACATTCCCCCCTCCCAAAAAATACTTGGCTGCCATCGTGTAACTTATCCCATGTGCAAATCAAAAAGCACTAGCCTTTCTGCAAGGGAGGGGCCCATGTCCTTATGTTACCACATCCAGATTTTGAGTTAAGTGCCTGCCGTCTCTATTTTTTCATTATTCTACCTCTACATTCTATACCTGATGCTGGCATGCTAGAGGCAGCTCACACAGAATTTTTGTGAACTGGTTATGACCCATAACATTGTTCAAAATGAAATAATATATACTTACAACAAAATATATAAAACAAAAGTAGTCAATACTTAAAACTCATCACTTCTTAGTTATTTTACTATTACCTATGCTCTTGAGGAGATTTTCATTGCCTCTGTTTTACAAGTGAGAGAACAGGCATGCAGCCAGCAAAGACAGAGTCAAGATTTGAACCACAAAATATGAATCCAGATTTTGTGTCTGAATCCATCAGTTGTGTCTGTGTGGTAGAAACACTGTGTATGATCTACTAACAGCTCTTCTCTCAACTCTGTTCAGTAAGATGATGTTAGTGGCATGAAATTAGACAAAGTGTGAGTATCTATATAGAAACATGTGCAAACACTGTAAGTCAAGGCTTATTTTTTCTCTTTTTCCTTTTTTGGTGATTTTTCTAGAGTGAAGAAAGCGATGGAAAAGAAGTCAATAGTGGTAGTTAAACATACATCATGTCTACGGCTGTTCATGGTAAGTAGCATAAAAATTGAGACAATATTCTCCGCAGTGTTTGAAAGCTTTTATCTCATTCAGTAGTGGAGTGTTTCATACCATTGACAAATGAGTGACGTCTGACATATGTCTTCATTGTTTTACTCTTTCTCAGCACAAATGAAAATATCAACCAACATTTGTGTCAGAATGGCACTAATTCATCAGCTACAGTCAGCTTGACTATGGGTACAAGAGTTTGGCAAAACAAAAAAATCACTAAACGTATTCTGTTAAAATCAATTGGCTATCCTGAATTTACAACTCAGATGTTATATATTATTTATAAATGGTATGCTATACATTTTATCAGTGAAATTTATCATAAACATACATATGCATATATTTTTTCCTGAAAAGCTGGTTATTAAACATACCAGTGCTTGTGGATTAAATTATAAAGGCTACTATCATTAACATGTCAGTATGAATGAATCTTCTTAATATAAGTAAAAAACTTAAACTCCCAAAGATTACATATAAGATGATAGTCTTTTTATAATGTTAAAAGTAAGTAAAATCCCTTTTGAAAGAAAACATACTAATGTTGATACACATTCTTTGCTCATTTTTAACTTTTTCCATTGTTGAGTTGTAAGAATTCTTCTTCTATTCAGGATGTGATACCCTTATCTGATTTGCAAATATTTTCTCTCACCTTTTCACTTTCTTGACTTCTTGAGATTTTGCCCATTCTCTCTGAAAATTGAATTAGGAGTCTCCTGCAAGAAAATTTACTCTTTAGCATATGTTTTAGGGCTCAGGAGCAGCCAAGAGTCCCAGAAGGGAGGAAATAGTTAACCATTTATTCTGAGGGAAACAGTAGTTTTCAGGTGAATAATAATTAATTAGGCAAAAGTTTTGAATTCAGTCAGAAGTCAGTTGAATCCGGAGATTCAGTTAGTTGAGATTACAGCCAGGACTGGCTATGCAGTGCCTTCAGGCCCTCTGCTCCATGATTCAGGTCCAAGGGCAGTACCTGATATGCCTGGTGTGGGCGGGAGCCTTTTCAGACAGCTCACGCCAAGTGGTGCTGCAGGGGGCATAACAGAAGCCACAGCAATAGCAATAGCCTGTGTTTCAGGCCCGAAAAGGGGACCACTTCTTTTTGTCCAGGTCTCGACAGGTGTCTGAAAGGGCTGTGGCCAGGGCTTCCCTGTGGTTTGCCTAAGGAACATTCTTGCTAAGTGGAATCAATGGATTGTGTATTTTAGCACCTGCCAGCTGCTGCTGGGGCAGGTGGAAGTTTCAGGAGGGCTACTTACAAAGGGATTCACACTCAGAGCAGGGCAGAGCTGGAGAAGGATAGAATGCTAGAAACAGCCCTAAATGGGTTACTGGAGGGCCTTTTACCTGCCATGCTTTTTTATTTTTTATTTTTTAATAACATGTGTTGAGCATCTTGTTCCAAACATCTCATAGAGGAGATGCCCTGTTATTGAACAAATGAGCAACTCCTGGGATGGATTACTTGAGTGGTAAGCTGCGAGATCCCTGTGAGACAGGAGACTCACACTCATTGGCCCATCTTGCCTTTTACCCCTGAGTCTAGGGCTATGGTCTGGAGGATGCAATCTCACCGAGGCAGCAGGGTATCCAGTGCAAGAAGCCAGACCCCTACTTACCCAAGTGGGTCTTTGTGTTTTGTTTTAAATTGTGCCCTTCCAAAATTCATGTGTCCTGTTCTGATCTGAGCTAGTTGGACAAGTAGTTTACACTTCTCTAGGTTTCATTCTCCCTCTAAGCAAATGAGAATGTTATCTACGTAGTGTTTAAGACTGTTCACTCTAAGATTCTGTGGTCCTGGACAGGGAGAGAAGAACAGCATGGCTGCTCAGGAGGATGGATCATGCCAGAAGCATGCTCCTTGTGCTTTGGCTTAGGGACTACCTTCTGGGAAGAGACCTTCTCCAGAGAATGACCGTAGGGGCGATCATCAAATCTCGTCTGGTCTGTGTTCTGGACATAGTAGGTTTCCATGAAACTGGAATCTGAGGCCCGTCAAGTAGCAAGACAATTATCTGACAAATTAATGGTCTAAACTGAAAGCTGAGATAGGCTTTCCAGAATAGAACATCCCAATCAATGCAAATAAATCCACAGTGTGATTGAAGTGTAATTACATTTTTTACTACAATATTTATGGAGATCTTTTATTTCTTGCTAGAATTACATTTAAGCTCAAATGATTTCAAAGAAACAGTTGGGGGAATATTAAATGTTCTAAGTAATTAAATAATGCAAACTCATTCTAATTATGCCATTGATATCCACTATGATACAAAAGATGTAGCTTACAGAATAAAAAACAACAGTAAGTGTGGATGCTATTTCCTTAATAGAACTGGACTATTTTTAAGAAGTGACTATTAATAGTAGTAAATGCTCTCAAGGCAGGAGTACACAAACTGGGAGAGAGGGGTTAAACTGGGCCTCATCTGCCTCTGCCTTTGGCTGTCCTTTTGTTTTCCTCTAAGCATTTTGAGATGATCTTACAAATCTTTTTCGCTTAGGAAGAGAGGGAAGGAGGTCAGGAAGGACTAGAACCAGGGATAAAGTTCTCCTTGCCTTCTCCAAACGACACTCCTTCCTAAACCCAGGATGTATCCTGGAGGTGCCTGCCTCTGAGGCCCATGGTGCCGGGGCCCCCTCACTTCCCAGAGCCACACGCCAGTCAGCTCTGAGCTGCAGCTGGAGAGGGGGCAAAGGAAAGTCCAGGGGATTCTGCAGTCATCAGAGGCCACCAACCTGAGATGTTTGAAGGCCGAGACTTGCAGCTTGTGTTTTGGAAGGTAGCCTAGCCGCAGGACATGAGTACAGGCTTTAGCTGTCTGGGCTCATTTTCTTCATTTGTAAGATGGAGCTGGCAATACCGCCTTCCAGGACTGTGGGAGGAGGTACAGGGAGAATCCACATGCAGTGCCTGTCTTGTAATCAGTGCTTCAGTCTGGGTTCTTCTAGGGATTCTGATCTACTTGGCACCTTGTAGGCTGCCTGGAACACAGGAATTTGTCAGGGTGTCCCTGTTAGATCATTCCTGGGATCTGGGATGAGTCATGGGGACAAAGAATGGGGACATGGACATTAGAATAACAGAGAAGTTGCGGGCTCCCTGCCCAGCCGTGGAGGGTCCCTGCCTGAAGCTGCTGAACGATCCAGCAGTTTAATGGGTCGAGATGTAACCTTCATGGAGAAGAGAGAACATTATAGCGGGAAGGGAATGTATCCGCACCCCCTCCACTTACAATTGAAAAAATGAGGACACCTTAGTGCTTCAATGCCATGTTGATATGTGGTTTATATCAACCACATTGTTGATCTAAACAATGGACATGTCAGCCCACTGCCCACTGCGGCTCATTAAGGTGTGTGGCAGCCCTTGATCCTGCCTGGGTCTGACATCTTCAACTGTTTGTCGGACCCAATCTGGACAGGGCCACTTATGTTGATGAGGTTGACTGTCTTCATCTCAAAGGCCTCCAGAGAGGTTCTCCAGGAACTCTTTCAGCATATTGCAGAACTTCACACCCTCTGAGACCTGCCATCTTTCTTAGCACTGAAGTACTGTCCATAGTGTGGATTCCTACAGGAGGGTGTGAGGCAGCTCTGGGAACTGTGTGCAGCTTCCTCAGTTTCCCCATTTGGGCCGCCCTGGCATGTCTCATTGAGGCTGTGATGTGAGTTCTTTAAAGTTCACTTTTGAGACAAGGACATGAAGTTGCCTGGAGCGCTGGGCTCCCAGCTTGCTGAGCTCTGCAGCTCTCTGTGGGACTGGCTGCTGCCTCAGAAAGAATAGAGCCGTCATTCTGCAGGAGGGTTTATATGCTAACAGGGTTTTTGCCTCTCAGTAATTGGAAAGGTGCTAATCTAGTGACTCATGAGCTACATATAAGGAAAAAAACCCACCCTGGAAATGAAACTGCATCGTGTTTTTTGAATGCCTCATCTCATCTCAGTGGGGAGGGCGCGCTGAGGCTGAGCAGGACGGAGCAGAGCCCAGTGCTCCTGGCAGGCCTGCTGCAGTGACCATATGCCCTTGCCTCCGAAAGCGGGGAGGGATAGACACTGGTGACATGTCTGAGGCCGCAGAGCCAGCCCCTGGCACTGGGGAAGGAAGATGGCACGTGAATGGGTTTGCGAGGGAGACACTCATTAGCCAATTAGTAGTAGAACCTCGCAATGTTGGGTGAGTGTCCAACTGTGAGTGCACATGTGTGCATATGTGCATTTGAGTTTGGGCATCTGTGCACATGTGCACATGGAGATTGGGTGACTGCAGGCTTGCCGCGAGCACGTGAGAGCCCGTGTGTGTCTTTGCAGATGTGCCCTGACCTGAAGGCTGCTTCTCTACTTTTAACTTGGGCTCTATTTTTGTTTTTTCCATCCATGTCATAGCTTCAGAGCTCTAGGGACTTGAGCAGTATCCCCAAATCTGGCCCTCTGGGTACCTGGGGTAGATGACCGCTGAGCTGGATCTTGCTACTGGGGAGCAGCTGGAGTTTCAGGTGGATCCTCTATACAGAAATGCACCTCTTTTATCTGCCCCACAGGGGTACACCACTGGACTCTGACCCTGCTTGGGAGACATCTGGGACTGTCCAATACCCAACTTTCTCTCCAGGGCCTCAGGGAAGCCTCCTCCTCCTCCTCCTCGAAGCCCTTCTGTCACCCTCCTGTGCTCCCTTTGCTTGTGTCTGTCCCCTCCTACTTTGGACTCTTCCCATCTTCTCATGGGATCCAACCTCCCGAGGGCTCCCTCTCCCAACTTGGTGCCTCCCTAGAACCTCCAGAGTCCAGAGGGGCAGAGTCCTTCCAGCCAGAGCCCTTCCGCAGCCTCCTTCCTGCAGTAGCGGCATCTAGCCTGAGTCACAGTCCCCTGAGACTGTCTCCTCCCCCCTCCCACTCCTTCCATTAACTTCATTGAAGTTAATAATCCTGCAGGCAATTCCATTGTCTCCTCTTAATTCCAATTTCCTTTTGTCTCAAGGGGCAAATCAGCGGAGTGAAATGGTGAAGTGGCAGGCACAGCCTCCTATGTATTAATTAGGGGAGCATTAACGAGGTGATATAAACAAGCCTTCAGCATCAGGGTGCTGCTCTTGCCTGCCTTCTCCCTCCACTTCTCTCTTTCCTTCTTCCTTTCTAAGCTCCAGCTGGATCTGGAAGAGCATCCAGGGCTTGTAAACCTGTCCCATCTCTATTTGCCCCCTTACGCCCCTCATCAGATCAGTTCCATAGATGCATTCCGAATGTGTCTCAAATCCTTCCATAGCGCTCCCTGTTCCACAGCCGCGGTCCCAACCACCTGCAGCTCCCACCCGGGCGACGGTGACAGCCTCATAACAGGCCTCCCTGCTTCGTCTTCCCTGCTCACACCCTCTCCCCATCATGCAATCGGATGTAGTGCACGTTGCCCCTTCTGAGTTTCCTTCTGGAGTGGGTATTACACAGCCATCCCTTCACACCTTCCTCTGGGCACCTCATCACCTGCTGCGCTCCTGCTTCCTTCCTATTTCTTGGGTGTCCTCTCCTCAGGAAACTTTCTCTGATCTGCAGAATGGGCTGGCGTGACCCATGTGTTCCCATTAGCAGTGTGGGCTGACCGCTTCGTCCCCACGGATGACACTGGCTTATTGCTGCCTGTGGCTGGCCTGGGAGTACAGTCACTCAGCGCCGTTTCATCGGTCACAGTGCGTCAGGCCCTCTAGCCGTTTGGATTGGGAAATAAACCCAAGAGTTGCATCAGCTTTTTATACTGTTAAGCTTTTTATTATTGCTAGTACAGCCAAGTCGGAGAGAGTGACTTAGACCAGACGTAGTGAACGCTGTTCTTGTCCCTCCCGGTTGAGTCTGTCCGCCAGTCACAGCAGCATGGAGGACAGCGCCAGCCTCAGAGGAGCCAGGGTGAGCAGGTCGCTCTAAGAAGCAAGCTGAGTCATGGTCATGTTTGTTTGACCCTTTTTTCAACCTCAGCGATTAGATAGTCACTGCTTCTTCTGAGGACAGAATAAGTGAGAGGAGGTGGGGAAGAAGCACCCGTGGCCACATAATGTCAAAAGATAAACAGGCATATAATTTTTTTAAGAATTTATTTGAGTAAAGATTGATGGGAATCTGGTAGCTCCAAACTGGGAGCGGTTAGGAGGACTCCATCAGCAGGAGCCCTGGGATAAACTTTACAGAGAAGGTCAGACGCAAAGCGAGGAAATGGTTAGATTGGGTCTTGCTTAAGCAGTTGCATTATCTGGGAAAGTCTAGTTGGCTGTGATGGGTTGTCTTAGGTTTTGATGTTTGTAGAAGCATTAGAGGCCTAGGTTTTGCTTTGCTTACACTGGCTCCTAAGGCATTAAAGTCGGGCTAATGGCCTCCTTGCTTTATCAGTTTAACACAAATAATTTTAAGTGCATCTAAGGTCCTCCTTTAAGGGTTGGCAGGAGTGTGGGGAGAGGTAAAGGATATTTCTCCCTACATGAACTACCTCAGGTTTCCCATCAAATCTCAGGACCAGCCAGAGAGAAAAGGGATGCTCTTGGTTTCTAGCTATTAAAGTCTAGGAGCTGAATGGCAGCTCGGACCCACTTTTGACCATACTGGCCCTGTCCCCTTCCTGGCTGCCTGCCTCACTCACCATACCCTTTCATACTGCTCTTTCAGATTTTTCTGGCTAAAGTGTTGCTGACATCAAATCCTTCTTTGTTAAGGCTACTGAAAAAGAAGCACACAATAATGGTCTCTCCACTCCCCTCCCCCCACCTGCTGGTGCTCCGTAGTTAATACATTTTCAAATGTATTGTTATTTTAACAAGTTCTAGGTAGGAAGAAGTTCTGTTACTCCCTTTTAGAGATGAGTAGACTGAGGCTATTTGACTTAGAACTTACAAAGAGGTTTGGATTCAGATATGATTGCTTCAAAGGAAAGATTCAGGCTAGTTCAGTCTTTTAAAAATCTTCAGTTTATATTTTAGTTCCCTGCTTTATTTCCTTAGAGTCTGAGCTAATTTATATAACTGTTCTAGACCCCTTTCAGAAGATCTCGTGTGTGATGGTTTAAAAAATAACCACACAAAATCCTGGGCAAGAATGTTTATAGCAGTGTTATTTGTAATTGCCAAAATGTGGGAGCAACTAGGACGTCCTTCAGTAGGAGAATGGATAAATAGACAGTGGAATATTATTCAGAACTGAAAAGAAATGAACTATCGAGCCATAGAAAGGCATGGAGGAAATGTAAAGATACTAATAAGTGAAAGAAACCAATCTGAAAAGCTATACATACTGTATGATTGCAACTATGACTTTCTAGAAAAGGCAAAACTATGGGGACAGTGAACAGAGCAATGGTTGCCAGGAGCTGGGGACAGGGAGATAAGAACAGGAGGCACACAGAGGATTTCTAGGGCAAACTACTCTGTATAATACTGTAACAGCAGGTACATGTCATTATATATTTGCCCAAACCCAGAGTGAACCCTAATGTTAACTCTGCACTTTGGGTGATGATGGTATGTCAATGTAGATTCATCTATTGTAAAAAAAAGTCCCACTCTGGTGAGAGATGTTGATAAAGGGGGAAACATTGCAGGTGTGGGGGCCAGTATATGGGCAGTCACTGTACTGTCCTCTTAGTTTTGCTGTGGATCTAAAACTTCACTTGTCAATAGTCTTTACTGGCCTCAAACTCTTAGCGACTTCTCCCACCAAGAGGTGGAGTCTGCATCTCTCCCCGTGGGTCTGTGTGGGTGGTAACTGCTCTCGCCTGTAGAAGCCTGAGGAAGTGATGCTGTGAGGTTTCAGACAGGAGGTCAGAGCCACCTGGTTCTCTGGGTACACTCATTCTCTGGCTGCTCCCTCTGGGGCCACTTCCTCTTGGAACCCAATGAATAAGCTGTGGGAATCTAAACCAGAGGGAGAAACCCTGTGAGGCACCTGGTCAGTAACCCCACTGAGCCTAGGCTTCCAGGGGACCCAGCCCAGGACCAGGCACGAGAGTGAAGACGCTTTCAGATATTCATGTCACCCCTAGGTGCTGGAGTCTCTCACATTAGGGCCTGGACATCAGAGAGCAGAGAGGAATCTTCCCTGGTCTTTTCTGTCCAAATTCCTGACCCACTGAATCTATAAACAAAATAAAATGAATTATTCCCCTTTTTTGAAGTGGTTTGTTACACAGCAACAGATAACTGTGCTCACGCCAGGCCAAAAGGTCATGGCAGCTCCGGCTCTCAATATTCCTTTGTAGTCACTCACAGTCGGGGTGTGGGCTGCTGGGGAGTGGGCACAGGTCAGTCCATGGGATTGATTGCCAGGTCTGGATGTGAGAGTCAGGCCTTTCCTTACTGCCAGTCACTTGGCAAAAAGGGGAAGTAAATGGTGCCATTAATCACCTTTACCTCCCACCTCCTTCTGTCAGAGGGGCTGCTCACAGGTCTCAAAGATCAGTCACGAGCCATTTAGGGAGGCTCAGAGCTCAGGGCCTAAATCAATATCTGCCTCTAAGCTGGCCCTGAGGCGGTGTTGGTGTGTCATTTACGAAATGACCGTATTGACCACAGGAGAAGATTCAGACTGGTTTTCCTATTTTGCCATTTGAAACAACATGTAATCAATATGTTTGGATGTATCTTTCACAATGTGCAATTCTATCTACATGATCCATTTCCAGAATGGAAATGAACTTGGGGGCCAAAGATAGACGTGCACGTTGGTAATTTGATGGCTACTGCAGAGTGCCCTTCATAGAATGTCCTCTCCACCAGCACCGCGTATGATGACTTGTTACCCACCCACCCCTCACCAACTGGCGCATTGTTAAACAAATATGCTCCCATTTAGTTTTTATTTGATGGATTTGATGTTACATTATTAGTGCATGGAGATTTAGGGCTGTTAGGATTTCAGAGTGAATTTGACTCTTTCTGTAAGGTGCATTTTGGTTTCGGTGAACACTTGCATTCCAACTTCAGACATGCATTTACCTGGCATGCCTTTGCCCATGCTTTCCCTTAATTCCTGCATATTTTTATTGAAGATTTTGCAAACTTAATTTGTCAATTAGTTCGTGTGTATGTGCATGAAGTCCTATATTATATAAAACCTTAATTTAGAAGTGCCGTTTCCTCCACCCTTACCATGTCTTGGAATCCTTTTGTACAAACTCTTTGCATGAATCTTCAACATTACAGTTTTCTTCTCCATCATTAGAGATAATGTTCCAAGTCATTTATCCTAATTTTTCAGAGCACATCATCCTCAGCTCTTTCTAAAAGTTGAGATAGCACAACTTTTGTATCTGTGTATCCTCATGTCACTGCAAAAGGTACCCAAGGCACAAATACTTGTTTTTTTTTTCTTTTTCAAACTTTCAGTTGTTCTACTCATTTTTTTTTTCCTGTAGATGTCTATTTATAAGCTTCTTGGTAGAGTTACTCACTATGTTACTTTTCCCCTTCCATGTTTTTGTTTTTAATGAGTAATACAATACATATAAACATATACACACAAATGGCAAACATTTTGTGAGGCTTATGATTTTCAAGTTCTAAAATAAGTTTTCTCCAGTCTTTTCCATTCACAGCTTCTGCACTCAGACAAGCGAACCTCTTTTAATTTTCCCCCGCTTTTCTGTGTATTTTGAAATAAAACATGCCTTGTTGTTTTTTAATCTCTTAAAGTTTTACATAGAATCCATTGGCCTGCTACAATGGAAAATGTCAATTTAGTTCTTTCGCACTACCCTTCTTCATGTCCCTTTCAATTCTCCTAATATAGTTATCTTCTAATTTTGGACCAAATAAATATTCAATGTTTGTATTATTGTGGTTGTAGTCACGCTTCACTAAACGACAGGAGTACATTCTGAGAAATGCATCTTTAGGTGATTTCATTGTGTCTGACTGTTGCAGAGTGTTATTACACGGACCTCAGTGGCAGAGCCTACCACACACCTAGGCCAACACAGGAACCACCGTCTGTGCGTGGTCCTTCAAGGAGCAAATCGTCGTTGTGTGGCACAGATGAATATTATCTAGAGTTAAGCCATGTGGTGAGTCATAGTTCTGTTTCTTTTCTGGTACTATTTTCTGCAGTTACTATTTTTTTGTTTGTGTAAGTTTCTCTGTATTTACTACTGATTTACCCCCAGGGCTCTGACAGAAGTGTAATTCTCACCCAGTGTGTCCAAAACTCCAGTGAGCTATCTATCTCCCTGGAGGGCCCCGGCTTCTTGCTTGCCCACCCGCTGAGCCTGTACTGCCGTTCTGGGAGCCCCTTCACCAGCCTCTGGGCGCCTCCTCTGCTCCTTGCTGTCAGATCCCTGTATTTTTGGTCTCTCTCGCATTTTGATGGAGTCATTCTTCCCAAAGCTTTTGAAAAAGAAGGTGCATGGGGGATACATTTTGGAGGATGTTTATCTCTGAAAATGTTGTTATTCCACCTCTATGGTTGACTGATAGTTGAGCTAGCTATGGAGGCCTGTGTTTGATATAATTTCCCTTGTCTCCTTGCTTTTGGTATGGCTAAGACATTGTTCTGATACTGAATCCTTTGGACCCCAAATTCTCACCCCCCCCGATGCCTCTCTAGATGCCTCAATAGCACCTCTTTACATGTAGTACTCTGAAATTTTATTTGTGTTTGGATATCCATTTTCTTGCACAGTGCTGAGCTCTTGATGATAGGACCTTTCGATGTAAAAATACCTCCTTCAGGTCTTAGAAATTAATTTGTCCAATATTATGTTTATTAGCAGGTTCCTTCCTTTTGTTCTTTCTTATATTACTGTTGGGCACTTGACCTGTCTGACTAAGGAGGAGGAAACTAAGGGCTTCATATACAGAGTCTGGGCCAGTTCCTTAGTTTTTAGCTACAACCACATTCTGCCTTGCAGGACCTTGGGGCCTGACATTCTGAAGCTTTCTGGGATCCTGTGTGCCAAAGAAGCTTTGCTCTGTCCTCCCCACTTCTCTGCCCTCCAAGCCAGCAGTTAGGCCCAGTGCTTCCTAGCCTGCTAAATCCCTGCATTCTCCTTCTACTGCATCTTCCCAAATTCTGATATTCTGTTTACATCTCCTGTCCACTTTCATCTCCTCTTCTGTTCTTTGTTGTGGTTTTATGCCTTTTTTCTTCCTTTTATTGCCATCTTTTTAGTCACATCAGGGAAGAATCAGTGATAACTATGTTCAGAACTCCATGCTGAGCTGGAACCAGTCCATCCTTTTATTTCTATTCTTTGTTTTTTGTTATTTTAGGTGTGTCAGAGTGATCTCAAATAGGAAAGCTGAGGTTTCCTCTCTTTGGTTTAAAAGCAAAGCTCTGGTGTTTTCTTAGGATGAATGCTCAAACCTTTGACATGGCTGGAAGGTTAGCAGGATTGGCCTCTTGCCCCCCTCCAGTCCCCAAGACAATGCTCCTCAGAACATATACTTTTCTCCTCAAGTTGGCTTTCAAATATGTTGTTCCCTCTGCCTTAATTCTTCCCTCACCTGTTCTCCACCTACCTGGTTCATTTGTCACCCTTCAGTGCCCATAACTAATCCACCTCTTGCCTTTAGACCATGTTTGTTTCACTGCTTCATGCTCCAGTAACCCTCTGTATATACATTTAAAGTCCTAAGTAAGTCACTGGATGGCTGTGTCTTTCACTAAGGTGTAAGTTGTTAGCTTTAATGGTGAGTTTAGTTTGGGTGTTGGGGGTGGGATTGGGTTCTGTGAGGCCGAGGAGCGTGTCTGTCCCTTGTGTTGTCTCCACAGCCAAGCACAGTGCTTATACCGGAAAGCTGCTCAAAATATAGCTGTTGGATGAAGGAAGGAGTTTGCACCCGGGTGTTAGAGATTGCCTGGCTCAATATTCTTAAACTTGAAGACACTGAGCTCAGTGACATAAGGGGAAGCCCACAAACACACATGCATACATTTTCAAATGTAATACTAAAACAATCCTCTCAGATGTTTTCTTTCAGTCTCATTTTACAGAGGAAGAAATTGAGATTCAGAGAGTTACAGTAACTCACCTAACATCACACAGCTAACTGCCGGAGTTGGATTAGCACTCAGGTCTGTCTGCTTCCAAAGTCTACCAGTTTTATCACATCATGGTGCTTTGAGAGATAACATTCAGGTCACATTTGAGTGGACCTGCCAGGAATCAGGGGGAGTATATGAGTTGGTTTTGAGTAGTTGGTAAAACAACTACTCAAACTCATGGCTTACAACAGTTAACACTTTGTTCTCTTTTATGGATCTGCAGGTCAGCAGGGCCTGGCTGTGCTTGGCTCTGGGATGAGGATAAAGTTCAACTCTGCTCCTTGTGTGTTCCCATTCTGGGACTAGATGAAAGAGCAACTATGTTCTGGGGAAATATTTTCTCATGGTAGAGAGAAGAGGCTTAAGAGGGTTGCCATACATGTATAGAGTCCTTCTAGAAGACAGCAACAGCCACTCGCATCCCCTTGGCCAGAGCAAGTGAAGTGGCCATGTCCAATATCCAAGGTGTGGGTCACATCTCCTCACGAGGGGATGGCAGCTTTAGAGGATGAAAATTTGCTGAATAATAATAGAAATCTAGTATATGAGAGACAAAGAGACCTTCCTGGACACAACATGAGAGCCCATTTTGTAGGAACTTGGCAGTCTGAGAGGGGTGCCTGCTGAGAAGGCCCTTCACTGTGTGCCCAGTAGTAAGCACCCAGTGTGTCTAAATGCACCAGAACCTAGCTGGCCAGGAGGCACTGAATGTTAGTGTGGGCATCTGCTGGTTTGCAGTTGTTTAGTATGTTAAGCATTGCCTCTGAACATATATAAATGCAAGTTAGCTATTTAACTCTTTTTCTAATCTGATATCTCACCCTCTTTACCAGATCTGAATGGTTTATTGATCAGGATCTGCCATATCCACTGAGAACTCCAAAGGGGGAATGTGTTAAAATAAAATCAGTAGAATTCAATTAAACTCAAAGAAGAACTTCCAGTCTGTCCAGGTTACAGATTAAAAAGGCAGGTTTGTTCATTAATTCGATAAACATGCTTTCCATACTTTTAAATGCTGGTCACTGCAGGTCTAGGGGAATGGAGGGTGTGTGTGTGTGGGGCTAATGTTGCAGAACCCACAGCAGGGCTTGAAAGGAGCTGATGACATGTCGTAGCTACAGGGGGCTCAGGGGCCCTGCCACCCAGCCCTTACAGACAAAGCAAATGTCATTTCACCCAGTTAGTGGATTGGCAGAGCTAGATCTAGCATCCTGGTTAAGTGTTTTTCGGAGAACACAGAAAGTCAATTTCGAGAGAGGCTTCCTGGAGAATGAGAGGTGAGACACTCAGTGGCTGCTCCAGAGGATGGAATTTTCTGTCCTGGTCTAGCATGTGTCAGCAGGGTTCCCAGGCTCAGAGGTGGCCTGGACTCCAAACCTCGTGGCAGAGGCTGCACTCATCTCCTGCCCCATTGATGGCCCGGATCTGGGAGCCTGGCTGAGGGGTGAGGAGGCTAACTGCCTTGGATGCTGATTTAATCGTGTGTGTGTGTGTGTGTGTGTGTGTGTGTGTGTGTGTGCACACGCATGTGCCTTTTCTCTGCTTAATCCAAACCATATTAAAAACAAGCCTCTCTTGGGCCCTCTGTTAATAATAAGTGGTTTATGCTGCTGCTTCGAGAGGGGGGATTTGTTCGCCTTTCATTCATTCCTCATCCTTATCCTTACTCCCCTCCTCCCTCCCTTTCCCGTGGATGGCAGGAGGAAAAAATAGAAAGATGGTTAATATACTTTAAGATGGTTGGTTAAAATAAGGCTTCAGTTTTTTAACAGTTTATTGCCTGGACTTCTTCTTGACCCTCAACTGGGCTTGCCTGGGCTTCCTGGGGTGTAGGAGGGGCATGCAAACTGATGAGTGGTTCTTTGTATGAGGCTTATAAGATCCTGGCTGGAAGACTTACCAGTGTGCCAAAGACCTTGGCCCTGGGAAGAGCAAACCCCTACCTCCACCACGTGGTTTAATCCTGGAGTCTTGGTATGAAAGAGCACTGGAGAGGGAGTCCCAGTTCTGCCAAATTTTGCTGTTTAAACTTAGGCAAGTCATATTACCCCTGAACCTTCATTTTCTTAGCTGCACCATGGGAATATGGTTCTTTCCTCACAGGGTGGTATGAGGATTAAAAGAGATAAAGGCTCAGAAAAGCACTTTAAAAATGGCTAAGCACAAAACTCATATTGGGGATGGGGATTTACCATTCTTGTTGCAAGCTCTGCTCCTCTGGAGATGAAGGTAGGGGGTGGAGGACAGGAAGACAGGGAGGGGACCCCCTCCTCCTTTCTGAATAGTGGGGAGTGCATTATGGAACCCTGGGAACGGACTGCAGGAGAGCAGGACCCCCTGGTCCTTGCCGTATAGGAGCAGCGGTTCAGGGCTCACACCAGGTGGGTGGGGATCCCTGAGCTGCCTGTCTGCCCCTGTCCGGTCAGAGCACATTAGTTACCCTCCACACGGCCCAGCTCTCTCTTTGGGGCCCTTGATTAGGCTTCCTCTCTAGGACAGGAATGCAAATGGGCAGAAAGAGCTGGGCCTGGACTCTCGGGCCAGAGGAAGCCAGACTCGCCCATGTGTAATGCCAGGTCTGTCATGGCCTCTGTCTCAGCGTGCTGGGCTGAACCTCTGAGCCGTCAAATACCCTCCTTCAGATGAGATTCAAAGGAATCCCTCCCACCCCCGTCCCAAGAAATGGGTCTTTCCTCTCTGGCCCCTTTTCTCTTTGGGCACAGGGACTCAGATGCCTCCTGGCTGTCTTCAGCCTCACAGACCCTTACTGTTTCCCTGTGCACGACCCGAGATTTGACTTCTGGGTGAGAAGGAAGACCAGAGAGGGTGCCAGTCCAGTCCTTGGCGTTCAGCCCTCCCATGCCACCTGGCTCCCATTGTAAGCTTTTAAACCAGGTCGAGTGCTTCAGAGTCCAGGTTTGGGAAAGAGAAGCTCGAGACTCCAGAATAGAAACACCGCATTCAAGTGGGTTAAACTCCAGTCCTGACATTTAATTAGCATCTTTTTGAGCTCCCACACTTGAAGAGTACCTGTTATTTCTTTTCTTTTACTCACAATACACTGTAAGCCAGGAGCATTTTCCTGAGCTCCCGAACCTCTCATCAGAAGTCAATCATGTTGGAAGCATGATAAATACTTCTGCAAGCTTGCCGAGGATTGTGGCTGAGGGAGAGAGGAGCTTCCAGAGAGGCAATGAGGAGACAATGGGGAGAGCAGGGTGCTGCCCAACACATGCTCCCAGCTTTCCCCGTGCCCTGGACAGTCACCTCCCCGAGTGCGCATGGGCATCTAAAACCCCCTAGACTCTGAGATAGCAGGAGAGAGCCTGGTAGAGCCCTGCCTGCCTGGGACATGCTGGGAATTGTGGGGGACAGGAAGGGGCATTGGATTATGTGGGCTTGGAGGGAGGGGAGCCCCCCTCAGCTGAGCCCCAGGCTCACACATAAATAGCAGATGCAGTGACAGTGTCACGAAGGAGGATAGAAAAGCTGGGGTTGAGGTTAACCTGGGAATCACTTAGAAGCAGAGATCTTGAGGATGGGGCGGATGGGGCAGAGAAAACTGCCCTGTTAATGCCCTGAGGCAGGAGGGAGCTGGGAGCTTTGGAAAAAAGAACAGTGTTTCTCACATCCATTCCCTTTTCTCCATCCTCATGCCACTGGCCTGCCTGAGACCTGGCCATAGTACTAGCCTCTTCTGGAACCTTTTTACTTCTACTCAATCCCTTAGAGCCCACCTTACCATCACCAGGTTAATTGATCACAATACCCATTTACCCGGAAGAAGCTAGTGTCTCCTCCAATGACCCAAGGAAAAAGGCCATGTTCACTATGGCCCCCATCTTTCCTGTAACCCTCTTTTTTCTTGCTTGTGGCCTCAAAACGCTCCCTATGCTTTCCTTCCCCGGTACTCAGGCTCTATGTAACAACAGCTAGGTTTTGAATGATACGCCATCCTCCTTCCCCATCTAAGACAATTAAGCAGGGTTTAGACATTCCTCTGCTGAAGGTGGAGTTATAGCATGTTTGGCCCTTTCCTGAATCCATAGTTGATAGAGTTCACTTGTTGAAAGGGCAGACCCAGAAGGCTGTGCTGGCCACCCATAGCCACCCTCTTGTGACTCACCAGAGAGGGGAGAGGCCCTTTATCCCTTCACTAACTGTGCACCTGGGGCAGAACTATGGCCACTGGCTAAGACCCCTCACTGAGGCTTGTGACATTTCTGAGAAAGGGAGCTCATGCAATTGAAGTGCTAACTGTCCAAGCTGGTGGTCAGTTTCACTCATTTCTTTCACATGCAGATTTGAGTAAATGATTGGGGAAAAAAAGCACAAACAGGAAAACATATAGCAACAAACTCATTTAAAATTCCGAGGCTGAGACCTTATTTCCACAACACCTAGTGAGGGCAGCTGGGACTTGAGCATCGGCCCTCACTCTCTGGGCTCCCCACGCTGTGTGTTCTCTTCCCACATTTGCCTGGGGACAGCCAGGAGAGGAATCATCTGATTCCTTTGTATGCAGAAATCTTGTATTTGGGCAAAATGTGTCTTAGGATATTTCATGAGAAGAGCAATGTTCTTCTGAAAGGACTGCAGTCTTTATCAGAGACAGTGCTGTCAAGTGGCGCTGTGGCTTTTAGACTTTAATGAGTAAATGTAAATGTTGGATGCAAATTAGGCATAATATTAACTCTAGCTGCAAAGAGCAAAGGGGCTGGTTAAACAGCCGTGAGGCTTTCTTCTGACTAGACAATCCTATTGCCAGCATGCAGACAGAATGTGAGAGCTTTTTGATGACTTCTGCCAGGCCACATGGAAGTAAAAATAGAACGATATAAAGAGAAAGGAGCTCTTCTCCACCTCGACCTGGGGCTGACCAGCAGAATCTTGTCTGTCCAAGAGCTGCCTGCTCTCACCGGCGGCCACCAGCGTGAATCCTTGCTAAGCCCTGCAGGAGGATGTGCCGCTCAACTCCCACCTGCCTCAGTAACCCCACCCGTCAGAATGCACTGGGCGGCCTCAGAAGGACCAAATTCTATTAGCAGGAAAGAGTAATATTTCCTTACCTGCTTCTCTAATCACCATTCTCCTGCAGGAGGATTAATTAAAATGCACCTGCAAATACATTAGTTCCAAACACAGCATCCCTCTTCACATGCAAATGCAATCAATAGATACTAAGGTGATTTGCATAATGGCAAAATAAAAGAGATTCTTTATAATGTAGCTGGGGGGGAGCTCATAAACCTCATGTGCATCATATGTAATCTAAGGCTGTCTGGGTGTCTCACCCTAACACAGCGTGCTCTGTTAGGCTCCTCAGCCAACAGTTGTTCTAAGACCCAGGGCTTTTCCCCCTGGAAGCCCTCCTTGCTTAATATCAACTCTACACTCTCAGCTCCTTTATTCCCACTTCTTCTACATATGCTCCTGTGAGGACTAGGCTACTGTTTTGCATTTGCCCCTACTTTGCTGACTGTTTTCCTTGTGAGCTTTAGGCTCGGAAAGTGCTCTGTTGCCTCCCACCCATCTGTGCTTTGCTGATTAGAAACTCAACACAGAAAGGGGCCTCTGAGATCATCTAATAACACCCCCTCACAATTCAGATGGGGAAACTGAAGCTCAATCTTGGCCACACATTAAAACTGCTTAGGGAACTTTTATGACTCTTAATGCTGAGGTTACATTGTCGATCAAACTAATGAGGCTTCAAGGAGCGGAGAAAGACCCAGGCGCCAGTGGTTTTTAAAGCTCTTCAGTTGATTTCAGTTTGTAGATCTGTTTGAGACTGTATCAGTTATCTGTTGCCTCATAACAAACTGCCCCCAAATTTAGTGGCTTAAAACAATGACCTTTTTTTCCGGCTGACAATTTGATTCTATAGGTTAGCACTTGGGACTGGGCTCTGCTGGGCAAGTCCTCTGGTTGCTGGTGGACTTACTCATGTGTCCTCAGTTGCAGGTCAAAGGAGTGGGTCTGCTTCCTGGGGGTGTAGCAGGGGCAAAGGGGCTGGTGTGGTGTGTGGGACAGGGTCCTGTTTCTCTTGCCATCCATAAGGCTAGCCTAGTCTTGTTCACATGGCAGCAGACTTACCTGGTAGGAGGAAGAGAGAGAGCGCTAGGCTGAGATCTGGCACAATGTTGCTTCCAACATTTTCTATTGGCTGAAGAAAATCATATTCAAGACTAGATAAAATATAAAGGATGGGCTATAGACTCTACCTCTTCATAGGAATTGCTGCAGAGGCACATTACAAAAGATACAGATACAGGAAAAGAACTATGGCCATTTTTGCAATCCATCATGTTATACTGACAAGGACTTGCTACTAACCAAACTTTAGCTAGGCTCCTTGGAATCCTCAATTCAATTAGTCCCTATCTTTGGTTCTGTCCTTGGCCTGCTGAGTCAGTTCAGGGAGAACTTCCTTCCCTCCCCCCTCACCCTCTTGAGATCATTCCTAATGCCCTATACTTGATAATCAACTTCCTGTGCATCCCCCACCCCCATATTAGCCCCTGATCCCTATCTAAGTTCCTTGGAGTAAATTTCCATCTTCTCTCCCTGAACGTCCTGTGGAATATAAATCTCTACTTGTCCCTGTTATGTTCAGGTTTGAGTTCAATCTCTCATGCTATCTTAAACAGTCTTCCCTGGCAAGTTTAAGAAGTGCCCAGTGCAGTTTCTCTTTAGCAGAAGCACAGAGGTAGAGTGGCGTTCCCCGCCCCTGCCAGCTACTGTGAGTGGCCTGATCTCACTCCAGTTATTTCTAGTGCTGTGGAGGGTGAGGTTGCCTTTGAGGAAAACAGACTATGGCGGTTTGTTGAATGGAGGATTGTAGTGACTTGTATTGAAATCCTAGAGATCTATTTGTGATCTTAAACCAAAAGAGCTTTTCCTGGACCTCTCTGTCTCACTTATAATGAGGATAATAGTACCTACATAGCCAGGTTGTGAAGCGTGAGTAAAATAGCTGTGAAAGCTTCCAGCTCACAGGCTGTCGGTCAATTGAGTTTTCTTTCCCTGTGGACGAATCTCACTAATTAGGACTAAGTAGGGCAAAGGCCAGTCTGACTGAATAAGAAGTCTAACTGCTGAATTTCCCTCTCAAAAGTGGTTGTATTCTCTCAACCACACTAAATGGTCCCTGCAAGAGGGAGCTTCACAGAGGTCTGCAAGGATAAATAGCATAGACAAAGTTGGTGGGAAATGCCAAGTCCAGTGGTCTGAAAATGGTTTCTTTTCCCTTCAGTTCTGCTTGAATGTTAGTGCCTATCGCAACTACACATAGTAAGTGGCCTTTTAACATGTTCAATATTACCATAGTAGTCCAGCTGCCATGTGGTGAGGACTTACTGACGTCTAGGCTCTTGTATCACCTCCTTAATGCTCACTGCAACCCCAAGAGATCAGTTATCCCCATTTTTACCGATGAGGAAACTTGGGTTTAGAAAGGTTTAATGACCTCCTGAGGTCTGTTAATGAACAAAGCAGCAGCTGAAAGAGGGGTGTGTGCCAGCCTGGGCAGCTGACTTCAGATACCTCTCCTGGGTGGTTCTTTGGGACCCTTTAGCTGAATCTCTGTCTGAACTCACAAAATGGGCAGTTGGGGATCCTAAATGACTGAGACTCACTGTGGTTGTGGCTAAAGATGGTGACAGCCTGCTCCCAACAGTGTCTTTGTGTGGAAGGGATTTGCCTAGACCGCTCCGCCCCCCACCCTTGAGCTCTTTGCAGATGGTTAAGGAACCTGTACTTGTGAGCCCTGATGCCTCTCTGGCCAGCCTCAAGCTCAATTCAGCTTTCTCCCTCTGTGCTGTTAATGCCTCTCAGCTGAGAAGGATTTCCGATAAGCTGGTCCTGACATTTGGAAATTGAGGCTGGTAATTGGGCCTTTGTTGTGCTGGATTCAGGCTGTGCTGAGGTGCAGTTCTTCTTACCTTGATGATTTCTCTCCAAATCCCAAGCTCCTCCAGATCCCTGGGCCTGCTGGTGCTTTGTACCTGAAGTCACCTTAGGGTAGGTAGGCCCTTTTCTGTAACCCAAGCCTGTTTGAAAGGACTGGGGTGCTTCTGTGAGTTGGTGGGATACAAAAGAAGAGTTTTCAAAATTCCTCTGTGGTTCATGAACTTTCTGGGGTAGAGGATGTGAAAGGGCTTAAGAAGTTTTCTGAATCTCTGGAAATTGAGTACAAAAGTTTGCTAGCTGAACTTTCCAGTGGAGAGGGTGTGAAATTTCCACTGAATTCTCAGTAAGGTTAAGGACCCCAGAGAGTTAGAGTATTGCTAGTTTGAAAAACAGGGATTAGAGAATTGGGAACAGTTAGAGGTAAAGGAATGCTGATTCTGGAGAATAACAAGAGACCCAAATGGATCTTTAGGAACTCCGAAGACCTGTTTTTATAATAAAACTATTTCTAAACAGTACCATTACTTGAGATATTCAGCGTGCCGTGTGCTTTCCTTGTACTTTGCTCAGCCCTTGTAGCAGTTTTTTAAAGTCAATATCACATTCTCATTTTACAGAGAAGGAAAACAGGTGCTCAGAGAGTTTAGGTGATCTATCCAAGATCACACAGCTAATAATGGCGGCATCTCTCAGATGTTGGCTAATGCATCTATTGCTGATACCTTCGGTTGTGATTATTCTACTGAGAATTCAGTAGAAATTTCAGAAGGAAAATGAGATGTGCGGTAGGTGAGATTAATTAGAAGGAAGGGTAAATTTTTTCAACGTGGTTGACTACACATAGAGGAAGTAATGGAGGGGTTCTAACGGTTTATATCTCCTAGAGATTTTAAATGATTTTTTTCACTTTAAAATGCTCAAGCTACTTTATGAAGTTCCACTGATTATATAAAATACTTTATTCAGGTCTCCCACCCCCCCGTAAAGTATGCAGGGTAGATAATGGGTCCATAGTGTAGCCATAGTGTAGCAATGACCAGGTAGGGCTGGGGGTCTGGGCCGAAGGAGCTCTGGGAATCTCTTCGGGCCAAGAACTCTCCATAATTTAAAAATGGTTGTGGTTGGTGGGGAATTTCAGCAATCAGTGATGTCTGCTGTTTTGTGTTTTCCTCCTAAAGGTCCTCTTATTTCTGAGACAAGAAAGAAAAAGAATTTCATGAAAAAAAGAAAACGTTTTCATCATAACGGAAGGTATCATCAATAGATGCATTAGCCAACATTGGAGAGATGCCCTCGGCAGAGACAAACCCTGAGAAGCACCACTACACATTCGTACGGACCACTCCCACAGACCTGTGAGTTAAGTTCAATGCTGGTTTGCACTTTTAGGGGTTAGGGGAAACTGCTGAATGGGTAACTGAAAATTTATATGAAGGTTGGGTTGCTGTGTCTCAGTAGAGGTGGGGGAGTTGAGTGAGGTGGGTAGGATGCTAATCCAAAGAACAGTGTGGGTTCCGGGTGGGCCCTGAGAGTGGAGGCCTCCTTCAGATTTGCTGCCTAGGAGTTCTGCGCTCCTCACCCTGGGCCTGAATCGGGGGTCTGGGTGTTTTCAGTAAAGGCATTAAGGGGCTCTCTCTCCCAACATTCAAGAAACAGAATGAGTATTTAAACATTCTTCCTCCCACCTCCCCCACCCCACCCCAAGAAGAACAGCAGGAGCGTGGGGTGCACATGGAACAAGCATATGCAGGGGGCTGTCCTTTAGCTCACTAAGCTGGTGGCTGCCAACACTCCACATGGGTGAAGCCATTCCTGCCAGTAGTCACATTTTGTTTAATTTTACCCCTAATGGACTACTGGTTGAATATGGGAAGCATAAGGAATAGTTGTGTTGGAATTTAAAACAACAATTAGAATTATTTGCCCCCTGATCATTTTGATCAAATCAACAATCTGCACTTAGCTAATCAAAATTCTGATATAGCACTTCGAGAGTCTGTAGTACTTCAAAAACCAATATTAAAATTTAAAAAATGCATTTCATCTTGGCTTTTTATTTGTTTGAAATAAATATTATTCATGAAGATTTTGTTTGCAGAGATGCTTGAAAATCGAGGCCTGAAACCTGCTCTCCCATCTAATTTAGAGACAAAATATGAAAAACTAAAAAAAAAAAAATCAGTTTAACTTTCAAAGTGCAGAATGTATTTAATTTCAAGCATCAGGTCATCAAGGCAGTTTTTGATGCTTTAATGCCGAGTTAAAATTTAATCTGTATTTTAATACAGTCAGTTTCTGAACCAAACTGGTTAGACTAAGATGTTCAAATTCCGGAGGGGATTCCTGCGTCATCCGATGTAGGCATGAAGGACCATGTCCAACCTCTGGAGCCAGACAGGGCAAGCTTGGAAATCCTGGGCCACTCTGAGAGCAGGTTTCCCAGCCGTTAGCTACAATTTTCCCCATTGGTGACAAAAGCCTGTGAAGATGAAATGAAAATTTATGTAAAGGGGGTACTTAATAGATATCATCTTTCTATGGAGGGCAACTTATTTTTATTTAGGTTTTAGCTCTGGTGTCTTCCTTGAAAGCCGATTGAATTGTGTCCCTCTGTCACTCCCCCCACTCCCTAAGCTGCCCCTGTCACACTACCCTGTTTTCATGGCATTCACAGCACGTACATTAGCCTTAGTTACTGTGACACCATATTAGAATGTAAGTCTGAAAGAGCAGGAATCTCTTCTGTTTTATTCGTCTTTGCCTCTCCTCTGTTTAAATAGCCTGATAGGTAAATCATGCTCAGTAGGTATTTGTCGACTGAATACTGAAGGATTTTCTAACTCTTTCTGTCTTTCATAACTGGTTGTAACATTCACTTCACCTCTCTATGTCTTTTTTTCTCCATTTGTCACAGAAGCACAGTAGTCTAGATCAACCGCTGGGAAATGGCAGACTATGGTCCAAACCTAGCCTACTATCTTTATGAATAAAGTTTTATTGAACTACAGCCATGCTTATTTGATTACATACTGTCTATATATATTGGCTGCTTTTGTGCTACAACAGCAGAGTTAAGTCATTGCAGAGAAGGCATAGCTCACAAGCCTAAAATAGTTACTATCTGGGCCTTCACAGAAAAAGTTTGCTTGTTTTTGGTCTAGTTTAACTCAGGTTTTTACACTCCTGATACTTGACTCTTCTGTGGAACACCCACAGAATGTTCGCAGCTCTATATAATATAATAGCTGATTGATTTTCTAGAATTTCTTTGAAGCTTTGTATTAGGCCATAAATAGACTTTTTTTTTTCCTTTGGTTGTGGGATTTAAAGTTTGGTTCACTTCTCTACTACTATTAAGTCTCCCTAAAGGGATATACGTCCTAAATGGTATAGTTGAGATTTGCAGGGTTTTTTTTTTTTTTCCACCAGCAACTTCAGTCCTACGGTGAGACTGCCTTAACACTGCACTCACGCTTTGAAATCAATAAATGTTTCTAGCTGGTATTGCCCCAGCTTCAATGTCACAAAACATCAGCTGAGAGTTGGAGGTGGAGAAGGAGGGTGGCAGGTTCCTTCTTTCTCTGAGGAGTCTCTTCCCTTTTTAAGCTCCCTGCCTACACAGTTCCACAAAGGACTGTTTCAGAAGTGAGGTGATGTGGTATAATTAAAAGAACATGGGGTTTGGCTTCAGAGAGATTTTGGTTCACGTTCTATATCTGCCACTTAGCAGTTCCATGCTTTTGGATAGTAGCATAATCTTTATGCACCTCAATTTCCTTTTCTGTGAAGAAGAGGTAGATTGACTACTACCTCGTAAAGACGAGTGGATAACAGTGGTCATTTAATAAATATGATTTGAAAACCTATCACATACCAGGCACTATTCTAGGCCCTGGGGATGCAGCAGTAAACAGGACAGATGGTGTTCCTGCTCTCTCTGACGTTATGTCCTACTAGGGGAAGTTAGACAAGTAAGCAATATTTAATAGTGAAAGCAATGAAGAAAAATAATAGGATGGTCAGGGAAGCCCTTTAAGGAGATGACATTTAAGTAAGACCTCAAGAAAGTGAGGGAGAAAGACACAGTACTATCGGGGGAACAATATTCTGAGTCAAAGAGGTAGCATGTGCTGAGGCCCTGAAGCAAGAAATTGCCTACTGTTCAGAGAAGGGCATGGAGACCAGGATGTCTGGGGCAGAGGGAGGGAGGAGAGAAGGTGGTCAGACATGAGATTGGAGGAGCAGCCAGGGTTTGGATCATTCAGGGTCTTGCAGGGTCATGGAGGGAACTTGGGGTTTTATTCTAAAGGGAGTGGGAAACCAAAGGGAGTTTTGAGCAGGGATGTGGCATGATCTGATGTAGGATTGATAATATTGTAGCTGTAAATTGTACAATTGTACAATTGTAATATTGTAGAGTAAATGATGAACTATTTTTAAATGCACAATGTAATTTCTTTCCCAAAGTAGACCCAGAGTAAATGCTGTCTCCCCTCTACTGTACCAGGACCTGTTTGGAGGGAATTACCTGTAGCAGTATCAAGACAGTGAGGGGTAAGTTGTGAAAATGGCCTATTTGCCTTATGGGGAGGCGGGGTTGTTTGGGACCAGTGGGCAGAAGAAGAGCAACCTCTCTTGGAAAGAGGGGTAAGGGTTAGAGGAGGGAACATTCTGTCCTCTGGCCAGGGCTCTATAGCTGATGAGACAATCCATTTGTCCTCTTTTGTCAAACTTCAGTGACAATTAGAAGCAATCGGGCTGGGCTGGACTATTTGCCATGTTTGAAATTGGGTCCTAGAAACGGGAAATGGTCACTAGTGCTTTCAAAAGACCAAACCTCATCAAGCCTCCCAGGTCTGCTCTCTGGAAGGCTTTCCACCCAGGTGCTTAGCTGAGCCACTTGGCAAGGCAGCATTGGCAGCACCTTGGGCAGGAGGGGAATTCTCAGAAGAAGGGCTGAACTGTCATAGAGCAAAGTGTGAGATTAAAAGACTACATGAGCTTAAAAAAATCAGGACCCAGAGTGGAGACCGGCGACCCTGTGTCCTCAGTTGTACCAGTTCCCAAGGAGTGGGCTGGTATGGGGAGCTACTTTAGTAGGCCACAACCTGCAGGTGGGGAGTTTGCTGGGTCTTCTGCCCATACTGTCCCTACTGGGGGTGGGTGGGAAAGAATTCTAGTAGACTGATTGTCCTGGTTTCTCTCAGACTGAGGGGGTTCCCTGGATGTGAGACTTTTGTACTAAATTTCACAGAGTGCTGGGACAAACTAGGGCAAGTAGGTCACTCTAGAAGTACCCAGGAGGTGTCTAGACTATGGTTCATTGAGAGAAGGCCCTGTGTTTTGTGGTTGTTTTATAATCACTTCACTGAGATATAATTACATGCTATGTGACTGACCCGTCTAAAGTGTATAGTTCAGTGGTTTTTGGTATATTCACAGAGTTGTGCAACATTATCACAATCAATTTTAACATTTTCATTACCTTTAAAGAAATTCTAGACCCATAAGCAGTCACTCCTCACTTCTGCTCAACGCCTTTCCCTAATACACATACCCTGACCCCAGGTTTGGGCCATTAGAAATCTACTGTCTACCTCTATAGATTTTCTTATTTTGGGCATTTCATATAAACAAAACCATACACTATGTGGCCTTTTGTGTTTGGTTCTTTCATTTAGCATGTTTTCAAGGTCATTTATGTTGTGACATGTATCTATTTTACTCATTTGTAATCATTGAATAATATTCTGTGATATTCTATGGGTATTCCACATCTATTTATTTATCAGTCATTGGATATTTGGGTTGTTTCTACTTTTTGGTCATCAGGAAAAATGCTGCTGTGAAGATTTATGTGCAAGTGTTTGCATGGACATGTGTTTTCCTTTTCATGAGTAAGTATCTAGGCTTGTGATTCCTGAGTCATGGCAAGTCTAGCTTAATTATTTGAGGAACTGATAGACTATTTTCCAAAAGCGCAATTGAAATTCTCATAGCAACAATTTTGATTTTCTCAATATTCTTGTTATTAACTGTCTTTTACCAGCCATGCTAGTGGCTGTGAACTGGTGTTTCATTTTGGTTTTGACTCAGGTATCTCCGATGGTGAATAATCTGGAAGCTGTGCTTTATTCTTGCCCTTATCTGAGCGGTGGGCACATTGTGGCAAACTTGGTATTTAATATATCCAAGTTGTATTCTAAGTATTAGAGTGAATCACATCAGATTCCCATACCTAGAGGGAGCGTGTGTATGTGGTCAGAGTGGCTGGGTCTTCAGTGAGCTTGAGAAAGTGCCAGAAGCGAGTATGTAGTCATGCATGGTGTAAGAATGGGCGTATGGTCTAAGAGATGTGTTATTAGGTGCTTTTATGTTTGTGCAGATTCAGTGAAATATGTATACAAACTAGCAGACATTAATAAACAAGTGATATTCCCGAGCTTAGGAGAGGGCAAAGGGAGAAGGATCAAAGGAAATATAAGTGAAGATGGTGGAAAAAAGTATATACAAAATAAAAAGGCAAGCAAAAACCAACCAAATTCCCCTACTGAGGCCCCTGTCTTCATTCTGGTGGAAAAAGCAGCAAAAGAAAGAATTTTGAGGCTGGAGAGAGAGAAAGAGCCAGCTTGTGGAAAACCTTGTGAGATATACTCAGTTTAGGGTTTGTTCTGGATGACCTTGGGGGCCTGTCGGCAGGGCTAGCATGTGGGTAGGTTTGCGTTTTAGAAAGAGCCCTCTGGCAGCAGCATGGGAACAGATCATACCCAGAGCCTGCGGGACAGGTAGGAGGGTGCTGCAGGAATTCAGGTAACATGCTGGAGGTTGGACAGAGGAGCCCTGGGTTGGTGGGGCTTAGACACTGCTGGAAAGGGACTCTTAACACGCTGAGCTTCTTAGGTCATGGGCTTCTTTGCAAATCTCATGAAAACCCAAATACCTTTTCCCCAGGTAGATAGTGCACAAAATTTAGCATGTAGTTCCTGTCGAGGGAATAGCTCTGCGTGGACTCAACACTGCTATCAACTCAGCTTCACCCCATCTTGCTGGTGGCTGCCAGCAAGTCACTTTACTTTTCTTCGAGTAAAATAAGGAGGCCAGGCCAGATGATTCATACTTCCTCTCCTGTCTGAGGGTCTTTGCTGCCAGATAGTGCTTGGGAGTGTTCCAGATGGGAGGTAAGGTCTGGAAAACTTCAACCCAGGAGTGGGGGGCACAGGACAGTGAGTCAGTGTGTGTTGTGAGCCTGACAGTTGGGAAACTGAATGCTAGGACTTGCTTGGTTGGCCTTGTGGTTTTATTGAATGTCTACGAAGAAAAAAATGCACAAGATACATTTCCTACTTTATAAATAATGCATCAGACAATGGTGACTTGGAGAATTATTGCCTGCTTCTGGCTTTATGTTTGTTTATAACTTTCTCAATAGTTTGAGTTATTTCAGTACTGAGATCCAAACCTTTGGCTAAAATATTGGATTTATGGACAGCATATTCCGCCAAGAGTAATTATTCTCAACTTGCTTTTTTTTTTTCCCACAGTAGTTGTTCATTAAATGATTCTTCTTCAAGAGAGCAGTCTGGGGCCACACTGTCTGTGGCCATGTCCCAGTTCTGCCATGTGGGGCCTTGGCAAAGTTGGGTCAGCTCCCTCTACCTCAGTTTCCGTGTCTGTGAAATGGGCATAACAACAGCACCGGCTCATGAGGCTTTATGGAGTCAAGACATATAAGGTGTAGAACAGAATCTGAAAGGAGCTCAGTCAAAGTTGACTGCTACTATTCTCTTTTTTGGAGAGGTTAGGAAGCAATTTGTAAAGATGCGTCTCGACTCCCCTGCCCTGCCCTGGTGCCACCTTTCCTGGATTTGGGAGGCGGCTGTCTCCAGCGCCACCTCATCTGGGGCTTAGGATTGGAGTGTGAACTCTGTCCCAGCTCTGGGTTTATCTTCAGCCTGGCTGGGGGATGCTCACGGTATCCTATGAGCAATTTCGTCCCTTGTTAACCGTTAAACCACCCTTTTCCCAGTCTCAGTCATCATTTTACTTCCTGGAAGAACTTACCTCTTGATTGTCCCTGCTTGCTCATTGCTGCATATACTGAGGCAGGGGCTGGGGCTGGGGCTGGGGCTGGGGCTGGGG
>PVIJ01014651.1:0-28593 GCA_004024925.1 Scalopus aquaticus
TGTGCTGTTGGTGCTGGCAGGCATGGTCCTTGGTTCTACTTGCTAGAGGGCGGCAGCAGCTCGGCACGCACGACCAGAGGGTGGGGGTGTGGCTGTGCGCGTGCAGGGCTGGAGGGCGGGGCCGCGGACGGTGCAGGCAGCTGGAGGGCAGGCAGGGGCCTGGCTGTTTGCCGGCTGGAGGGCGGCTGTGCGCACGCTCACGCCGGGCTGGAGGGCAGGGTGATTTCTTATTTTGAATTTTGTCCCAACTGATGTTGCATTCTGTCTGTAGTAAGAAAGCAAACCTGAGAAGATCTGAAATTAATTAGATCCTTTTCTGTTCTCCATTATGCTTAAACACCAATTCATAAATTATTGATATTGCTGTGATTATATAACAGTCCTCTCCCTGGCTTATACCCACACCCTATTGTGTTTTCAATGTTGGAAACAAGAAGTTGTAATAGCCAGTGTCACCTTCTAGGCTTAAAGCAAAGCTAGGATACTTGATGGGGAGAATACTGATTTACCACAATTAAAATAACAAATTATTTTTAAAAAACAAGTGTACAGCATTTATTATTCTCTTTTTGTAAAAAAAAAATTATTGTGCTGAAATATAAGTAACATTTACCAACAACCATTTTTAAGTGTACAATTCAATATCATTAAGTACATTCACGGTGTGGTGCAGTCCTCACCACCAACCATCTCCAGAACTCTTTTCATCTTTCAAAACTGAAACTGTATACCCAATAAACAATATTTCTTCTTATCTCACCCCCAGTACCTAGAAAACACCATTCACTTTCTCTCTCTCTAACGTCAGCTACTCAGGATTATATATGTAGAAGCATACAGTATTTTATCATTTTTATGACCAACTTATTCATTTAGCACAATACCCTCAAAGCTCATCCATGTTGTAGCATATGTAAGATCCTCTTCCCTTTTTAAGGCTGAGTAATATTCCATTGTACTCACCATAATTTGCTTATCAACTTACCCTTTGATGGACACTTGGTTTACTTCTATGTTTTAGCTATTGTGCAAAGCCTGTTATGAACATGTGTGTACAAATCTCTATCCAAGACCTTGTTTTCAACTTTTTTGAACATGTCTGCATGAGTTGAGTCATTACATAATTTGAGAATTCTATTTGTAATCTTTTGAGGAAAACTACCATTTTGCTACTTGGTGAATGTACCATTTTACATTCTGACCAACAATGCACAGGGGTTCAGATTTCTCTACATCTTCATGAACATTTATTTTTTCCTGCTTTTATGATATTAACAATCATACTGGGTGTGAAGTGGTTTTGATTTGCATTTCCCTAATGATTAGTGATGTTGAGTCTTTTCGTGTGATTATTAGTAATTTGGATATATCCTTTGGAGAAATTCAAGTCTATTCAAGTCTTTCATTCATTATTGAAACGGTTGTTTGCTCTTTGTTATTAAGTTTTAGAGATTCTATATACATTCTGGATGTAGTGTTTTATAAGATATGTCATATATCTGATAACCTACTCTGTAGGTTGCCTTTTCACTCTGTTGATGACAAAAGTTTATAATTTTCATTAAGTTCATGGAATCCTCTCATTGTCTGGGGACATACCTTAGAAGTGCAGGTAATGCCCTGCCTTCTAGGTAAGTGTGCTTACCTAGTGTTGGAATGAAATATTGGGATTTAATAACAAAGTATTGTTTTGTAACTTAATCTATTCCATAGGGCAAGAGAGAAGAAATGTATTTTAGAAACACTTTAACATGATTTGGTTTATAGTTTTTGTTTCATTCTATGTTTTTGTGTTTAAAATTTTAGTTGCTTAGAAATTCACCAATGAGGATTCCCTCAGTTCTTAACTAAAATAAGTTATGTGTTAATTCGCTAATTAATTAAACAGTTACTATGGTGTTTTCCAAAACTTGTAGGTAATCAATGAGAAAGACCCATTTCCAAATTTCTTTTTAGAATCTTTTTTCATTATTTTGGTATTATTAAAGAGATCAGAAGTTATTTGGACAGTATAATTCCAAAGAGTGTAAGTTATATTCTAGATATATTAGGAAATCATTGGAGTAATGTAAGCAGGGAAATGACAGGATGTAATTTCATTTTAAAAGTATCACTCAGGCTCTTTGTGGATATTTGCCTGGGCAGCAGCCCAAGTGAGAGATGATGGCTTAACGAGGGTAGATGCGGTGGAAAGGTTGAGAAATGGCCTGATTTAAAATATATTTGTGATAGGGAGTTCAGAGCTCACCAAAAAGGAATGGGGGCAGTGAATAAAAGAAGTAATCAAAGATGGCTCTTCTGAACTGATCTAAATAACTGAGAAAACGTCCTGTTCTCTGCTGAGTATATAATGCTATCCAGCACATAGCAGGCACTCAATCATGATTTTTCACTAAGGCCATCTGTACCCAAACCTATTTATAATGTCTTCCGTTCCCACTTTGAAATTTATTCTTTGCCAAAATAATGACTAATGTTTGTTGCGCCCTTACCACGTCTCGGGTACCACTCCACATGCTCTCGCATTCATTCATTTAATCCTAGAGAGATCTTTGTTAGTTCTCTTTACAACTAAGGAAGTTAAAGCACAGAGATATTAAGTAAATTGCCTAAGGTCACACAGCTAATAAGTAGAAGAGCAAGTGTTTGCATAGGCAATTTAGCTCCAGAACCTACCCTTGGACCATTCCCCACTTCTGTGTCCAAAATTACTCAAGTCCGTTAAACCACGTTCTCCTCATCTCCAGATCAGCGTGTTGCTATTTCCTCGGCCTACAATGCATTTTTCCCTCACCATTACGTGACTGACTCTAAATGACTTCACTGCATTAGGTGGACTTGCTGCTCTAATGATAAAACTTGTACTGCCCGGGACCCCTTGTGGCACTGAGTGGTGCCGTATGGCACGGGTGTGTTTGCTGTGCTACCCTGTGAGTTTCAAGATGGCTGGAGAGACTACCTGCCTCCCATCTGCATCCTCAGGCTCTTCAGTGCTTGGCTCCCCGTGTGGAAATCAATGACTGACTGGTCGTTTATCCTCCAGAGCCTGTTAGGCATTGGTCTGAAGTGCCTTCTCCTGCGCCTCTTTACCTGGTGGGCTTTTATCTTCCAGACTCAGCATAACTGTTTGCTGCTTTGTGAGGCCTCCTTTGATCTGCCTTTACCCACAGGGTGGGGTTCAGAGCGCCTGCTTGAACTCTCTTAATAGCCATTGACAATCGTGTATATGTTCATTTTCCCTTTCTTGATTAATGTTTAACAAACTGTGGATTGTGGCCCCTTAGTGGGGAGTGTTGTGACCCATTCGACATTTAAAAAGTAAGACTGTGGTAAGGCAGAAGAGGAAGGAGTGCACTGCGCAGTCTGGCTAAGGACTGGGAGGCTGTCAGTGTCACAAACAGCCGGGGCTCTGAGCCCACGCTCCTGCCCTCCAATTCCAGCTGTGCACTTACCTGCAGTGCAGCTGGTTGACTTTGGCCAAGTTACTTAACCTTTCTGTGCCTCAGTTTCCTCATCTGAAAAAAATAGGGAGAATAATAAAAGGGTTCGGGGATGATTATGAGGAATGAGTTAATATTTGTAGAGATAATGACATCCTGAGTGTTAGTGCTTTTAAGCTCATTTCATATATGCATGCAGAAGTACATTTGTATTGAATAGCCGTATAAAATGGCTTTCTTTCTATGACTTGCCATAGGAAAGGACTCTCTGCCCTAGATTGGAGTAACTGGAAAGGAGGGAGTGTTTTGTTCTGCTTTTATTCAGACTCTTCTAACGTACATAAATTAATACTTTATATCTTGCTGACCTTTTCCCTAGAAAAGAATTGAAGAAACTTAAAATTATTTTATTTTACACATGTCAGGTTATAAATAGAAAACTAAAAGTAAATAAAGAAGTTTGTAAATATACTCTCCACTGGAGTTAAGATCCTTCTCCTGAGGGAATGTTAAATTTCTCTCTGAACTTCTGTGCAGACTGGGGAAAAGGGAGCTGTGATGAGCTGTAGAACTCTTGTTACCTGATGAAAGAAACATATCAGTGTTCTCCTAATATTAGATTCCAAAAGGAAGTTATTACATAGCCTTCTATAAGAAAAATGGAGCAGCATAGGACCGTTGCACAACTAATGAACAATAAATGGGTATTTAGATAGCTTGTCATAAATATTACATGTTAGCCTAGCTTCATTTCAGGCAGGATAGTAATGGGTAAGAGATGGCTAATGGGTGAAAGATGTTAAATGATTACTGTGTGCTGATCTCTGTTTTAAGAGATCCTAAAAAGAGCCCCATAAATAGCTTTTATTACTCTCAGAGACCAAGGCATAGAGAGGTTAAGTAATTTGACCAAGGCAACCTAATGTTATAAAGAAGTAGAAGCAATCAGATAGGAAAAAATGGTTTATAAAGAGGAAGGAAGGAATGAGCTAGAAAGAAAATGGCTCAGAGATCAGATTTCCAGATCCCTCCTGAATTCCCAGTACTACTGAGGATCTGGAACCTTTCCCTGGGTCTACCTATTAGGACCCAATAATAATCCTGATTCAGATTTCTGTACAGTCCCCTTAAGCTTGTCAGAAACAACCTCTTATCCTACAAAATAGTCAAACAGTTACTGAAAAAGGGGAATCATCTTAAAAGTTTAATTTAGTTTTTATTTTCTACTTCAAGATCAAGATAGATGGCTAAGTATCTTTCCTTCCCACGTTTGAAATTAACCCACAGGAGTGCAAATGACAGAGAGGAGGAAGAAGAGTTCTCTTTGGGCAGAGTGTGAGGTGGGGGAATTTTTGCATGTAAATTATAATGATATTGACCTTTAATTTTCCTTTCTTTTGCTATACATTTGGCTTTTTTGTACACTGGACTAATGAATTTTTTCATCCTTTGTTTTTACACCCTTTGTTTTACATCCTTTTTTTTTTTTTTTTTTTGCATCCTTTGTTTTGGATAGATGGGATTTTCTTATTTATTGAAGTTTGGGAGAACCACCCTACAAAGCCAAATAGCTTTGCTCCTTTTGTGGAGATGGAGGGGGCGGGGAGCAGGTATCAGGGGAAAAAAAAAATCAGATATCGTCTTGTGTGACTGGCCTTCTGAGTCTTATCCAGTCAGACTTGATAATCTAGTTTGATTTTTTTTTTAAAGTAAGTGTCCACTTATGTAGACTTTGTATTTGTTACAATAAAGTTTAGCATATTTTCTAATCATGTATGTCTCTACTGTGTTATAAAAGCATCCTTTATATCTTGGAGTTAGTGTAACAATCATGGTCTTTAATAATAGAGGCTATAGAATTAAAACTCTGGGGTTTTAAAATTAGAATTAAAAAACTCCAGCTCCACTTTTCATGAGGTGGATGACCTTCAAATTGCTTGTTAAACTGCTTGTGCCATGGTTTCCTCACCTGTAAACTGGAACTAACAATACTTAACTCACACACACAAAAAAACCAAAAACATTGTAAGATTTAAACAGAATGCATTTAATGTATTGAAAATAGCACCTGGCACATTGTAAGCAAACAATGAAAGTCATTTCTGTAATAACTATAATTAGAAATGGTAATACCTTTTTCATTCCTGAACTATTTTGGTGACTCTCTTTTTCTTGAATCTACAAAGATGTGTTTCTTTTCAGTTCTTTATTTCTTTAACCAATTCTTTTGCTTTGTGGGCCAACATTTTTGTTCTCTATAATTTTATGCATTTACCTTTAACATGTCTTTGTGTGTTCTTTAACTGACTTCATGGGACTGTTCATTTCCTTAGGATTTTCATTTTGTTAGGAATTTTTTTCTAGTATCCTGAGTTGAAAGCTAGATTTTTCACCTGTATCAATTACTTTAGTCTTCTAATAACTGCATTTAAATGATGTTTCCATTTGAATGATTTCTCCCCCCAAGGTTTGATACTCTGATTTTTTTCTCCTGAGTCTAAAGGTATGAAAATTACTATGGTGGTTTCCCTACAGTGAATAAATTAGTAATATATTTGTAGATTTCAGTTAAGTGTCTTTTTGTTTGTTTGTTTGGGGGCTGCATGAATATAGGGTAGAGGAGCAAATTAGTAAATGTACCCTTGTGAAAACAGTTTACAGAATTTCTAGTTTAGTGACAACATGGTTTAGTGACAACATGGTTTCTAGTTTAGTGACAACAGGGTACAAATTAGTAAATGTACCCTTGTGAAACAGTTTACAGAATTTCTAGTTTAGTGACAACATGGTTGATTTTTATCAATGAACAGTTCTAGACAGAAAAATCTAGATTGTTATTTGAATCAAACTAAACAGTTCTAAAAAAACAAAAAACAAAAAAAACCAAACTAAACAATTCTGATTCAAATCTTTTTCCCCTTTATTCCATTTATATTTCTGGAGAAAAATGCACTAAATTTCTTCAAATTCTGTTGATTTTTTGTATTTTGAAACTATGGTTTTTAGATGTATCATTTCCTAGCTGCTGTATTTTTCAGAAAATTAATCTATGACTATCTGATTTGTATATGCCTCTTTAATTTTTTGTACCTGATTTTCTACTTTATCTGACATTAATAATATTATACACGCTATCTTTTTTGTTGACATTTGCACTGCACTAGTATATGAAAATACAAAAGAAAGAAATAATATGTTCTTTACTCCAAGGAACTATAATCCCTATTACATATCCATTTCAGGCTATTTTTTTTTAAAGCTTGGCTTCAACACTTATTTTTATCCTCTCACGGCTACTTATTTTTGTTCTTAAAATATTCTTATTGATGCACATATTTGATAAGATAAATCCTATTTGTTAGTTACAAATAAGCATTTTCTAAATGTTTGAGATCGCTGCTATAAAATTAATACAACATTTAGGGAAAGGAGATATTTATACACAGATGTTGCCTGATCAAAGCATCAAAATGATAAATTACTTTTGCTTTTCATTACTTCACATTTTACCCATGTCCTGGAAGTTTGCTTGCTGTGTACAGAAGTTCTGTAAGAAATCCTGGCCTCGCTGTTCGTAGGTTCCATTACACACTTCCCATGTATCACAATTAAAGAGAACACGGTATAAAAGGATTCTTTTCATGGCTTACACTTTGGGGGTTTTCTTTTAAGCATTCAAATTGGAAAGGGGAAAATATAGTCTTAATTTAGATTTTGATGCGGAAAAGTTAAAATATGCTTAAGGAAGAGATGAATTATTTCACAACAGAAACGTAAGAGCCCAAAGACTTGAGGCCACCTGCTGCTCTAAAATAGTCAGACTTGACATTTCTCTTCAATTCTCACCCAAGAAATACACAATGATAAAGTTGGTAATGAGCCGAAAAGTCATTTGCTTTAAGTTTCTAATTTTATCCAAGGAAAAAAAAGCAAAAGGGTATAGTTAATGAAGTGTCAGCATGTAGTTTGTAAAGAGAAGCTTTGGAAGTATATATTTTTTTCTCTTGACAAAATATCTCCATCATACTAGATCAAATGTCGTAATGAGAGGTATCCAGCGGTAGGTTTTGTTGTTTGCCTTATACTGTCCTTCATTGCTGAACAGAGCATGAGTAATGTTTTGTTAATCATTTTTAATTTGTGATTTTTCCCTTTATAATTTGCACATCAGCTGCATTTTTCTTACATGCTTGTCATGTTTATAGTTCAATAGATACTACTTTTCTTGCCATTATTTTAATACTCCTGCAGTCTTAAAAAAAAAGAATATATGTTTAGAAGAAGCAACATTTGAATATATATGATAAAGCTATAGCTGTATAGAGTTGATTGGTTTACTTTTCCTAAAAAAACCTCCTCCTGCGGTTGTTTCATGTAAAAGGTTTTTTTCTTGAAAAGGTTAAAAAAGTTCTAATCAACTTTTGTACATTATGTAGAACTTCATTTTCTAAACTCTGCAAAAGAAAGTTTCATATTTAATGGGAAATCATGAATTATTCCATTTATTATCTACTTCCTCCTTTCAAAGACATGATCTGGATAAAAGGCGGGGTGAATAATTTCAAAAAATACAATACATTTTTAATGGGAAGGTGCAAACTACAGATTCTCATGACTATTAGCAAGTGTAGAGGAAACAGAATTTTACTTGCAAAACTCGTCAAACTCTTGCAAAGATAAAATGTATGACATACTTTGGTAAAAAAGGGAACGCAGTAAGCTGAAGTTTTCTTTTTAATGCAACTTGTTGTTTTTACTAAGTTTTATCTTTATCTTCTCCAGCTTTACATTTTCATTAAAAATGTGATAGAATTCACCTTACCTAGAAAATTGATAGTTCTTTTATTTATAGAGCTGTATAAAGACCTAAAGAAAAAAATGAAATGATTTGAGACAAAATTTCCTAGGTAATAGAATTTCAAAAAAAATGGATAGCAATCACAGTTATGTTTCAAAAAAGCAGAGGAACAATTGTATGAAGTTCTATATTAATAAAAATGTTATGCCAATTTAGACTGAAATATAGATAGATGAGCCAGTGTTATCTCTCCTGCCTGGGCTTGTGGTCCACAGTTTGTATGAAGTTTATTTTTTGGTGTTTTCCTCTTATATGTTTGTTGTCATATAAGAATGCAGGATATGTACAATTATATTACTTATTTATACTTGTTTTATTTATCATTATAATTCAATCTAAAAACTAAGATTATTTTCATTTTATTTTTCAGTTAATGTTTAGTTGTTTATATAACCAATATAATCAGTATAAATTGGTTTTATGGTTATATTTTGCTTATAGTGAAAAGTTACAGTAAACTTTTGGTTCTATGATTCTATTTCCTTATAGTGAAAAGTTATAATGTACATAAAAGAAAAAAATAAGAATCGGTATAATTGTCTCATTCAGCTAACTGTATTTGAACTCAAGTGCAGGACTTGTGGCTTGAAAATACTTCCACTGAAGATTCTTCTTAAACAGTGACACTCATTTCATATCTTTCTGTATCTCATTTCATATCTGACACTCATTTCATATCTTTCTGATCTTTGACTTAAAACAATCCTTTATAAAAAAGAGTTTGTACTTCTCGAGAGTTTGCAAGTGACAAGACCATTGATAAAGATAATATGTGAAATTAGCCTGCTAGAAGAAGCTTTCTGCCAATTGTTTTTCACTAAGCCTCTAAAGAAAAACTTTCTTTAATGTGGTTAAGTTTGAGATTTTTAGTAAAGAAAACCTTTCAGTAAAGAAAATGTGTAAGACAGTTATAAAAGAAACGTTTTGGTAATACTTCCTTCAGACTGATGAATGGTTTACACAATTGATGGGTAATTGTGTTCTTCAAATATTTGATTAAATGGGAATCACTTGAATAAATTTTTTTAACAGCATATGCATGTAAAAAGTGCCTCTATATCATTAGGGAATTATTTGTTAGATATGTCATTAAGGGAATTATAATTATATAATTGTAAGGGTTGGGGTATAAATACTGATATATAAATTATATAATGATGCAATTATATAATTTTAAGGATTGCAATTATATAATTGTAAGGCTTGCTTCTGATACCGGTTCACAGTCACCAGCAAAAATACTGTTTGATTGATTAACCTTTTCATTGATCTCTCAAAGAGTTTCTACCTTTTATACTAAATATCAGTTCTAACAAAATTGAATCTGAGAAATAATCTTTGTTCCACCCTGCGTAAGTACTTCATATATCCGCAAAATAAAATCGCCCACATTAAAATGGATTTTCATTGTATTAGGAGAAATCTTGAGATCAAAGTTTTTAATATTCTATTTTTTAATATTCTATTTTTTGTTGAAAGAATTATTTCACAAAATAGTATAGGGCAGATTTTTTCTGTCACTACTATTTGGTTTTTTAAAAGAGAACTGAAAGTTGAACTTGGATTAAATGGTTATAAAATGTATATGTACTTGTAAAATATTAAAATTCTGACTGTGCTTTCTAAGTTTGATTATTAATAGATGAAAATTTGCATAATCTAAAAATATAAGCAAAACTGTATATTTAACAGTTTCCCCTAGATAGTAAAATTGTTTTGAAAAAAAAATCACAAAAAATTCTAGTTTATAGCCACTTGAGGATGATTTTATATATTCTTAAGTTATCAGATAGGTTCAGCTATCTAAAATAAATCCAAATCTAAACTGAAATAAAAATCCTGTTATCTTAATGCTAATTTTCTGATTCTTTGACATTTTTATATTGATTCATTTTTTTTCATTTTACACAAAGATTATATCAAATTTATTTGGATAGTAATTTTAATGACATTTCTGGATAGTATAAACTAATACATGTGTATGTGTTATTTGTTTGGAATGAAGATAAAATGTTGTGCATTTCAATCTTTATTAAAAGGAGCTTATATAAAGTTATAGGAATATGTAAAGTATATTATGGTACATTATAAGTATAGCACAATCACTATACCTTCAAATAATTTTCTCTTAAAACAAATATAACTAATAAATTTCACATAGAAAATAAAGGTCTTATAATGACTGTGATATTAAAATTCCTATTACACAGTTACTCATAACTGCAATAATATTGTTACAAGAGTTATCTTGTTTATTGAATTATATGTTAAAATTATACTTAAGCTGCAGTGATTGTATTATGTTTATTATATGATCATTTTTCTTTAAGGAAATTCTCCTAAAATGTTTAGGAAAATTAATAGTAATGTTTATTTTAATGACTAATTCTAACTGTAATGCCTGATTACGATAAAGGATAGATTCTTTTGTTCCAAGTATAACAAATTCTACTTTTAAAGATTCTACTTTTAAAGATGTGAACATGTAGTTAAAATAAATTATAAAGAAAATAAACAGTGATTATCAGGTAGGTATACTGCTCTGCGAATGATTTAGAGAAACCATCAGAATTTAAAAGTGCCTTTCATATTAATTTTATTTGAATTAATAGAAATGTTTCATTAAGTGTATGTGTTCTTATCTTTAAAATATACTTCCAGTTTTTGCAAACATGAGAATTGAATGGTTTGAAAACTGCCCTATTTACATTTTGGCACTTGAGTATTTGTTAACTGGTCTCAAAGACAGCTACATGTTTTGCTGTTACCAGATGGATGAGATAGAATTCCATGCATAACTTTACATTTATCTTCTTTGAGTGTCACCTTATTTGCATATCAATTAAAATAATATCTGTATTAAGATGGATAGTGAAAGTTATCAAATTTGCATGATGTAACTGCAATTTGCTAAATTTCCAGTAGATGCCCCCAGAGACCAGTCAACTCATTGGAAATCTTTTAAATTTAAAAAGACCCTTTGTACATTGAAAATTTTTCTTGCTATAAAGTATATGGAAAATAAATTAAAAGTCCTAAAAATCTCAAATCTCTAATGATAAAAGTATAGCTGAATGGTGGGTAGTATAGTTCTTACCAATATTGTCAGTAGTAATTGTTAAAAATGTAAATGTGTAAAATTAAGAAAAATTCTTTCGCCTTTCATTATAATGCTATATGTTTTAAAGTAAAATAGTTTCAGACAGAGTTAAATTTTTCTTTTTAAATCCTTCTTTTATGTTTATATGACTAGGGACATACTATATCTTTTGTTTTAGCTTTTTGGGGAAAATTATCTTTTTCACTATAATAAAAATTATCTTTTTCACAATTATAAAACATACCCAAATAGGTTTTATGACTTTTATTGGTAGTATATGTCAAGAAATGAATTTTTTCCCTCATTCTCAATATCCACAATAGCTACCTACACTGAAAAGTCTGGTAAGAATAGTGACTCACTCTATCCCATGGTAATTATATTAACTGAAGCTATTTAAGTTTTAATTTAAGAGCCAATGAATTATCCCATAGGCGATTCCAATAACATTTATTCCTACAATATGAGTGTAAGACTGTTACAACGGACACATAGAGAACCCACTGGTGACTTATAAATATTAACTTAATGGAATAAAAATACTAGCCTGACTTTTGGTTATGGATTACATATCTTTTGAATTTATCTTTGTCAGATTACATAAAAATTTTATGGTCTTATTTTAAAGTATGATTTTTAATTGAATTGCTTTCAAAATACTTTACTGAATGAAGTTTTATCTTGATACAGTCTTTTCAGCTCTTCCTCTACAAATACCTCTGTTAAACCTATTAATCATATATTTGAATAGTTGATAGTGCATTTTGATTCTGAAAGTTCATCTAATAACTAATATAAATAGCTATTATATAAATGCAGAGAGAATAAAATAATTTGTTCTATGCATTCCATTTATTCATGTTTTTCCTGTTTGTAGAAATATGTGCTTCTTATCCCTTTCATGTTTGTTTTTATCTGTCTTTTTCCCGTTACGCTTCACACCTGTAAGTGGGAATCACCTCTGGTTTAATTTGTTTTGTGTGGAAGTCACTGGCTGACTGCTCCCTCGTTTTAAGGGGAGGGGGTGCCTCTGGAAGAGTCACAGCATGGGCCCAGTTTCTTCCCCCAGTGCAGCCTGAACATGGGCCAGCATGGATAAAGACAACAGCTTTCGCGTTGGAGAGTACTGTCATAGTTGTTCAGTGTTGCCAAGTTCCTAAATAATCAATGCAAACAAACAGAAAATTGTGTGGAGGAGGAGACAAAAAAATCCGCAGTGCTTGATAGGAAAGGAGGCCCTGGGGTGAAGTGAAATAATTCCGAATCTGCCATCAGAGAAACCTGGGTGCAAATTCCGGCAGAGCACGTCCGGCGTGTGTAGCTCTGGCGAGTCCCAGGTCACAGAGACCAGGTCTTGCGTGTGTGAGTGTGAGCAGTACTTGTAGAGTTATGGTGTGAGCTAGAAATGATGCTACACGGTATCTGACAAGTTGGAGGTTCTCTATAAATAGCAGTTATTCCAAGTGGTTTAAGTGTTACAGTATCTCCATGGCTGCTTACAGAAAATCACTTTTCCTCACGTCTCCACCCATTAACTACTCTGGAATTTTGTCTGATTTTTCAGCTTTACGTTGTCAGTTTGTAGATTTTTTTTTATTAACCTCATAAACTTTAAGACTTATTTTTATTCATTTATGCATATAAGAACTGAGGTGTAGGCCAGAGATGGGAGGAGGAGGAGGGATGGAATGAAAGGATTCACCAGAGACAGAGTGGGAAGCAGAATAAGCAGATTGACTGAAATACACTGCTGAGGGGGGCAGCAGGTGGGACAGGAGAGGTCTGCTGCGCCATGTGGAATCTCCCTGGCCGGGGATTGAACCCATGCCAAAGTGACTAGCAGTAGCTTGATAACGCTGAGACTTTAACCCCTGCACTACCAGCGAGGCCCTTAACATCAGAAACTTTGGGAAATTTTAATGTAAATTCAAAATATTTTCTTATAATCTCCATTGAATAATGGAGTACTGCCTTTACGTAGTACTAAAATCTGTATGAAATGCAGGACGGCTTAATTCCACTTTGTTAAATCCGCTTTCTCTAGCTGTATCCCTCAGCCTGGTGCAGCCTTAAGGACCAACGTGGCAAATACCTTCCTTAGGCCTAGACTGAGAGAGGTCCAGCGTGTCTCTGAACAGCAGGCTTTCTGTTGGGAGAGCGCTCTTCAAATTCCATAATATCAAATCTCTACCTAAATTTTACCAGAACTGTACTTCTACCTAGTCTCCTGACTTCAGGTCAAGATTTTTCATCTTCTTATACTTGAAAGGAACATAGTTGAACTTAGACTAATATGTGTTTTAAGATCTACATGAAATCAAAGACCAATAACTGGATATCCAGATAAAATGATTATAAATTATGTTTCTCTTCCTTCTTGTGTTTTTAAAAAATGCCTCCCCACAAAGTCGGTGAACTTTTGCTATGCTAATGAAATGTAAAACCCGACAGATCCCAAGGAACCATGGAAATGGACATCCATTGTTATTTTTGGATAGCCGCTTCGTTTTAACAGATGGAGGTGATTCTGGCTTACAGAATTACCGGCATGAACTGTGAGGGCTTACCCAGGGTGCTGCTCAGTGACTGCAGCGCTCTCTTTCTCTCCAGTATCAGTAACGCGGCTCCAGCGCAGGCCCTGTGTGTCCGAGCACACAAACACACGTGCATATGAAATAGACAGGATATCAGCAACGTTAGATATGTATTTTTTAATACATTTCTATTTGAAATCTCTTCGGCAAAGACTGGTCTTTTTAAAAAATGTACTAGAGGTTTAAAAAATTGATGTTGGTTATCTATCATGGATGTTTTGAGGCTGAAAGATGTCTTGGAAAGAACTTTAGTCCTGTCCCTTCTGAATTAGTTTGTGTTCTTGGGTCTCAGGCGGCAGACACTGATTCCAGCTAAGTAAAGTAAGGACGGTTTTAGAGGGAGGAATTAGGTAACTAGCTGAGTCTGGGGGAGAACCCGGCTCAGGTGGAAAAGACAAGACAGGAGCTCCCTGAAAGCGTCAAGGTACAAAAAGGCTGCTGGAGAGTAGTCAGGCCGCCCTGCCAGTTTGATGACCTCTGACAACTTTCCTTGTTTCCTTGATCCCAAGTCTGGGAGAGAGGCCAGCGGCTTAATTGGGATCACTCACCCGCCGCGCGGCTGAGGACTCTGGGAAATAAAGCCCCCACCGGACCATGTACGAACTGGGCCTCCATTTCTAGCAGTTCCTCGAGGAGATCCCCCTCTGGGGGTGACCCAGGTCCATCCAGAGTGCCCTCCACTGCCAAGTGAGGAGAGAAGGCTGGGGGGCGGGGCTTGTGTTTCTCTCTCCCTGGGGATTAGGATCGAGTGGGTCTCTTGACTAGAGTTTATCTTTATTGCTTAAAGCTAGTGTTCTAATTTTTAGTTTTTAAGTCATTTTCTTTATTTTGCAACAAAATGCTTTCTTCACGCACAGGACAGCGTCAGCAGCCGCGGTGCGGACACAAAGGGAGCAGCCCTGATGTGAACGAGGTTGGATTTCCGGCGCCTTGTCCTTGCAGACCTTCTCTATTGCCCCCGCCAAAAACTGCCTTTGGGGGTGTCCCTTCAGGCTCTATGAACCCGATTTATCTGAAACCAAATTCATTGTCTTTCCCCAACCTGGTCAGCCTTTTGTGTTCCCCTCTTTAGCAAATGGCAGCTGCCCGGGACCGAATCCAAAAACGTGGCTGTTGTGCTGGTTCCTCCCTTTCCTTCACCCACAACTTCCACTCAGCCAGCAAGCAGTCCATTCGTCTGCCTCCTGAACATGGATTGCGCCCACCTACTCCTGCTCACCCCACCTTTCCTTGCGCCCCAGCCCCTGGCCTCACCTTCCCACGACCACCAGTGTCCATCTCTCCTCTCAGCTCTTCTCCGGGATCAGATGTGAATTTCAGAGACACAAGCTCAAGGATTGAGCAAAATTGAAAGTCTTTATTTTTTCATAACTTAATTTTAATTCCTGGCCCTCTGCCTTGATTCCTCCCTAGTGTAAAAATCCAGTCTTGTCCCTGCAGGTAAAGTCAGTCCAATTCAGTGATTTCTCAGGTTATTCAAGATTTAAACCTCTCTCCCCCTCACCCTATTTTCCTATATAGAAAGACCCCAGCACTGGTGCAGGGCTAGAGGGGGGTGGAGTTGCTGGATTTCACAAGTAAAACTACAGAACATACACTGCAATTTGAGTTTCATGAAACAAGACACTTTCAAAAATGTGTCCCATGCAATATTTGGGATACACTAACATGAAGATATCATTTGCTATTTGCCTGATATTCAGATTTAATGGGGCATCCTGGCAACTCCACCCTTGGGGGTTCGTCAGCATCTACTTTCAGATCCTGATCTAGGACCTTGTGATGAACATGGAATTTACCTGTCCAGCATCCATTCTTCTTCTTGGCTAATGTAACTCCAGCTTTTGGGGGGGCAGCCTTGTGCCCAGGAACAGGCAGGATATTACAGCCTTCTTACCGTAAAGAGTCCTGCCACCCAATTCTGGCAATGGAACTAAGTGGAGATCCACTAGCAGGTGCAGGGATGCTTTTGTTTTCCCCTCTCCCAGGGAAAGACACAGTGGGTGCCACCCTCTCTCCCTTTCTTCTCGCCTTGAAGGTGGGCACGATGTCTGGCGCTGCAGCAGCTCTCCAGAGACCAGCAGGGGGACAAGCATGAGGGAAAGATTCGATGATCCCAGAGGAACAGACCTTGAGTTTGCCAGGTCTGAACAAGGGAGAGCAACTGCCAGTGCATTAGTCTCACTTGCAGTTGGATGCATTCTTAGCAGCCTTTTCTGTTAGCTCTGGAAATACGCTGACCCGCCTCCTGCAGTAGCCCCCCCTCCCCCGCTGCTTATACTCAGTGACAGCTGTGCCCTCCTGTCCCCAGTGGGCAGCCCATACTATACCCCCTTGCTGTGACCTGATGACATTATGGCCGACTTACCAGCCATCTCTTTCCATTTTGTGTCCTATCTGGAGCTGACTGAACTATTATGATCTTCCACCCATGCCATTCAGGGGTCCTGGGAAACTGTAGGGCTGTTTTCAGGCCTCTTCTGCTCTGAAACGCCAGATGGTGACTTCTGCTACTTTGACTTTGTGGAGAAGGAGGTTCCAGGGAGGACGTGGCTCTCCACTGCCTCCTTTTCCATACTCCTCTACGCACCTGGGGGACAGGGACAAACAAAACCTGCTACTGTTTTCTCTCTTCCCCACTTCACATTTTAGGGTCTCATACAAAATGGTGCCTTCTGACCTTTTGCCCTAGGTAGGTGATTTCCTTTGGTGGACTAGACCTATCACAGTGGGCACCCTTCATCTGGCTGCCAGTAGGGAGGGGGCAGGTGAGTTGGGATTTTCCCCAGAATTTTCTAGAACGCGGCCTCATCATTCCCCTCACTCAGACCTCGACTTCCTTCCTGACTTGGAATGCAAGCTCCACACCATGACTTTGAGACCGTGTGATCTGGAGCATCCTGCCTTTTCGTTTTCTAAACTTCTCTCTCACCAGTCCCCACTCACCATTCTTTATATGTATTGACTTTTACCTGACCTGATCTGCTGACTAGAAATTCTCAGTAGGTGGGACTCGGGCATCTTGGTTTCCGTGTTTGTGTTTTAAATCTCTATGGGTGGATCTATTGCCTAGTCAAGAGCCAAGAATCAATAGTGCAAGACTTCACATTTCCTAGAGCATTTTCACATACCTAATTTTGTTTGGTTCTTAGAAGAATTCTGTGATATAGGTCGGGTATATATTCATGTTCACATTTTATAAATATGAAGAAAAATGTTAGGTAGAACGACTTTGGGTGTTCTAATTCATCATAAGTTGTTTCCAGCCCCATTAAAACTTTTATTGCTACTAGTATCACATTATGTCAGTTGTTCTGTTTGTCTCCTAGTTAAAAAAAAAAGTTTAATTAGTAGAAAGTTCTATTTACCACTGATTGTCATTTAGTGGATGAATGAGACACCTGTTACTCCACACCCCTATTTCCCATAGAGCATTTTCATATCTGAAATTATTTATTTACCTGCTTATTGGTTGTGTTCTGCCTCTAGAATATAAACTTTACGAGGGCATTGAAGCTAGAGCAGTGCCTAAAACAGTACCTGACACTCAGCGGAAACTCAATATTATTCATTGACTAAATAAATGGAGTATTTATTTGTTACCTTACCTCCTTGCATATGATTTATTACTAAGTTAGAAGTGAACTATTAATCTAACAAACCATTAGCTTAATCCTAACTGAAAATTATTTTAAAATATATTTAATAGGTTTCATTAGACATTTTCTTCAGAATAAATGAGTGAAAGAATGAATGGTCATAACATACAGTGAAAATACTTAATATAGAGTGTGCATTTTTTTTATATTGAATGACATGTTTAAATTTTGCTTGGCTTATTGATTTTGTTTTGGTGGGAAGCTAATTTACCAAGCATGTTTGGATACTGTCAGTTGTTATGTCCAAATGTTTGTGTCCTCTACATATGTTGAAATCCTAACACCTAGAGGTGCTGGTATTTGTAGTTGAGACCTTGGGGAGAGGCTCAGCCATGAGATAGGATGAGTACCTTATAGAAGAGGCTCCAGAGGGTTGCTAGGACCTCCCACCATCTGAGGTGCCAGCTACAAGTCAGCAAGAGGGCCTCACCAAAAGGTGGTCATGTTTATACATTGATCTCAAATTTCCAGCCTCCAGAACTGTGAACATTACAGTTCTATTGTTCATAAGCTACTCAGTTGGTAATATTTTGCTATACCACCTGCACAGACTAAGACATCAGCCAACTTGCTTATTTATTCTTATCAAAGGGAGCTCAGCTCTGGAACTAATATATTTATAATGTAGCTTCATTAAAATTACTGTTTTTAGATAGCTCCTGGCATCTTTCATTAAGCTGAAGTTGTTCAATTATAAGTGATTGAAGCAAAGGTAGTTGTCGATGCTTTCACTAAGGGGGAAAAAAGGCAGCGTGGTTTCATTGTGAGAAGATAAAAACACTGCACGGACTGAAAGGCTCCAGTAACGTTTTGAGTCTTCTGCTTCCTATTCCCAGTTACCGGAACTCGTACAAGAAGAACATCTGTGTGGACATGCTGCGCGACGGCTATCACAAGGCCTTCACGGAACTCTTCGCGCTCATGGAGAAGTGGGGCGCCCTGAGGGAAGCCGCCAGACTTCGGTCTGTCTTCTGGCTGCAGAGACCCCTGGAAGAGCAGCCGGACAAGCTGGACCAGCTGTACAACCACCTGACCAGGGCCGAGCTGGCCGAGAGGAATGGTGAGTGAGGGAGCGAGGGCAGGAGCACCGTAGATTCAGCAGAGCCAGGGGCTGAGGGGAGACTTGCTGAGTGTATGAATTTGAGCCCTGAAGACACCAAGCGTCTTTGTGGAGTAAAAGATAGGGGATGTGACTCACAAGGCTCCCCAGACACAAGGGGGCCTGCCGATGTCATCCAAGCCAGGAAATGCAATGCTAGCTCCTAATGGTATCTCCAGAACTTTCCATCGTGCTGAAATCTCTAATATCATTAATTAATTAAAGGCTTCCATAGTATTTATATAAACATAATTTGAATATTGACTTTCACTGAGGAGATTCTTTCAAGGAGTACTGTAACTTGAAAATTACACTGATTTTCTAGCATTTACATAATGGCATTGGAAGGTGGCTATTTTGAGGTTATTCCTCGATTGTATAATCGAGGTAAGAAAAGAAATCCTAGAAATCAGGATATAAATTTGATATTCTGGATTATTCTTTTCTTCAACTTTTCAGGTAAAAAAAATACCACCGAACTCAAAAAGAGAAGCTCAGGCCCCAATATGACAATGTCTTTTTCAATTCAGGCCTTTCTATGGGAAAATAAGAGTTTTATATGACTGTTTATTACCTTGCACTACAGTGAGGAAGTTCATGGGCACTTGCAAACTGGATCAGAAGGGTAGGGGTCTCAACAACTCCCTAGTGGAGTCAGGACATATTTGCCACCAGAATGTGGCCTGACTTAAGAGCATGAGCTACAGAAAAATCTGAGCCATCAAACTCTTCTGTTTGTGCATGAGCTTAACAGCATGAGCTACAGAAAAATCTGAGCCATCAAACTATTCTGTTTGTGTCTTTGTGTGTGTGTGTGTGTGTGTGTGTGTGTGGACAGGAGGTCACATTTGTATAATGAAGAGTGTTTAACTGCCTAATTGACTTCAAAAATAAGAGTCGTTTGGTGAATTTTATAATGTGATTTGCACATAATTTCTGAAGAAATTAACTGTTGTAAACAAAGAAATGTTATTAGAAAATACCTCCATTCTAGTATCAAACCCAAATTCTGAAATATTTACCCTAAAAGTAGAAATGATGAGGATAAAATTTGCCCGTTATTCATTTTTTCAAGCTAAATTCATTTTTTTCACTAAGTGTTTTAAATAGAGGCTTTCATTTGAGTAGCATAAATATGAGCCAAATACATCACTGTCATAGAATGTCATAAATATGAGAAACTTGTCATAAAGCATTTTGTAATTATAAAGAAACTGAAGTTAGTCTATTTTAAGGAAGAAAACGTTTTAATTTATAATATTAACATTAAAGAAAAGTAAGTATATATATAAATAAAAATGTTTGTCTAATTCCAAACATAAATGAATTCCAAACTTTATAACCAGTCTTATGTAGTGGTATAATTAAAGGGCATATTTTCTTTACTAAGTGATTCTATATATTCATGGTAAATAGGTTGTATTTATAACGTGCCCCTGATAACATTCTTATATTATCCATTTATAACATCCATAACATTATTAGTGTGTTTTGCCCCATGAACTGAGGAGGAGATGACAATGATGATAATGGGTAACCGAATCAGTAGAAAATTCAAACATTATTTACACTTGACTTTAAATTATTGTCAAGAGTAAAGCAGACATTTCTTTTTGTTCAAGAGCCAAAGTATGTTGTACTCAAGCAAAGTTCACAGGATGTTTGTAGGCTCTATACAAAGCAAAACAAAAATAATTGGTGAAATAAATTTGAGAAACACCAAGTGAATTCGCATTACCATTGAGCAGCTTAGTCTATTGAAGGACTTATCAGTGCCTTTAATGTGTGAATGTGTCTTGTGTGGTTTAGTGGAAGGAAATTAGCAAGAACATCTCCTAAATTAATTTCATCATGGAATCTTCATTTTAGGTAGTATAGTGAATATAGATCTGAACAATAAACAATAATAAAATTGATTTTCGTGTTCTAAATATACCTGCTGTTGGAAGTCTACAAATAAGGAGAAAAGTTTGTTTAGAATATTAAGAACATGAGATACATAGTAAATTGTCCTGGAATATATTCCTTTATGTTGAATATTCTGAAAGCATTCTGTTTTCCATAGGATACATAGCTTAGCTGACAAGTATTCTTTCAATATGGAATCTTGATAGCTTATATAAATAAAGGTATTCTCCACTTTTTGAAAATGAGTTGTGCCACTTCACTTTTATAAAAGACCTTATTTTTTGATAACTAAAAAAATAAATCTGAAGAGGATGTTTACAGCCAAAGACAAAAAGTGAGAAAATAGCACTGAGCGTTGGTTTTGCAGCAGCCACTGTAGAATCAGTGTGCACCCTAAGTAGTGACTGTTGCGCCACCAAGCTCTTCCCTGATCACTGCTTCATATAAACTGTATATTGATCATACATTCTGGTTCCTAATCTGTGTTAGTGTGGCTTTAGTTTTTTTGTGTATTTTTGGTATGACTTGAGAGGTTTTTTCTGGAGTTTGAGAATGTGCAAATATTTTGCCATAAACATTAAATGATGATTGTTTCTTGCTTTATGCCATTTTGGCTTCACAAATATTTCAAAGGAATGTTCTACTTTAGGATAGTGGGGGTAAAACCTGTATAACTCATTCTAAAAAATAATTACCAAAATAAAACTGTTTATGAAATGTTGGAAAATTTTTAAATTACATTTTAATTACTGAAAAACAGAAAACTTATTTTAAGATCACAATATTTTTTTAAAAGCTCCATATAACATCTTTAATGTACGATAGGAACTATTTTACTTAAAGGCTTAAAAATAGTGACTATATAATCAGTAAACATGACAAAGAATGTAAAATATTGCGAAACAGATGTTAGTGTTCTGTTTACATTAAGGAGGCGGCTTGGGATAGAAACACAAAGCATAGCAGATGTCGGTTCTGAAATAAAATTTTTTTTAATAAATCACTCAGATTGTTCTCTATTATATCTACAAGCCTCATGACAAAAAGCCAGAATTGTTATTTTCATTCTTTATCTACTTTATTTACATTATCTTTTTTGCCATTGCTTTCCCTGGAATTTAAATACTTTTCAAATCTTTAATAGAAAATATACTTGATGATATACCATATTCACTCTTCCAAAAGGAATAAGCACATTGCTAGTGTTATTATCCTGTCTTTTGTCTAATTTAAATACATTCTATAGTATGTTAGTCTCTAACATGTTCTAAATTTTCAGAAAGATTTTTGTTGTTTTTCTCATGTACATATACTTTATGCAACAGTTTTAATAGTTAAACTACATCAATTTTTGCATTTAGATATTTTAAATAGTTAACCATGCTTTTAAGGAAAAAAGAAAACACTAGTTTGCCATTGGAAGGAATATGCCACGTTTTTCTAACGCATTTTATGATCTTTTTCTTTCTTTGAAGAGTACTTTGAAGATGTCTACATTAACTTGTATGCCCTGGCCTGTTACTTCAATAATTCTGAAGACAAGTGGGTAAGGAACCACTTCTACGAACGGTGTTTTAAGGTTGCGCAACTGGTCAAAGTCGACGGCGGACGGAGAGAGGCCGAGGCGCATGCGCACATGGGACGGCTTCACGAGGAAGACGGTGAGTGCCGGGCCTGCCCCGGGTGCTTTAGGGGGGCCGCGATCCAGGAGCAGAAAGGTAAGTGAGGTCTAGAATAAGACCTGATGCTTTGGGATAAGAATGTAGGTCACTGAGTTTAAACAGCCAAGGGGTGTGACTTAACGGACCCACGTCCAGTGTTCCACGCAGTGTCCCCCGACGCGAGCGCTCGGCCTGGTGGTCCCAGGGTCGTCGCAAAAAGTACCTCCCCAGAGCGCTGCGCCTGCCGGGGCTGCGTGCTGTGTCATTTGGGGTCCCCCCTCCAGACCTCCTCCATTTTTATTTGATTTACCTTGTGTGGAAATGTCTGCGGAGAGGAAGACATGCTGTCATTATCTTAGCACCCGTCTGTGAAAAATTTAAAAAATCTGTGTAACTTCCATGTCACCCCATTATGACTCTATAATGATTTCTGAAGGAAATCTTCCAGGAACTGTAACTTCACACTAATATTGTTATCCTGAGGCAGGCTGAAGCCTGAATAACAACAGCAAAAATCACTGGAAATATGTTTTGTATGATGGTTTAATAAGGATTGCAAATAAAATTCAATGGTTAAGTTCATTGAATTTAAAGTAAAATTATTTGGGGGGTTGAAGACGCAGGCTTGCCTCCTCCTCAGACACGGGCTGCAGGACAAAGCCAGTCACCCCTGAAATAAGATGGGGCTGCAGTGTGCCCTGGACGCAGTGTCCATCGTGGGGAGGCCTGGCCAGGCCCCGGCCACCCTGGAGCCAGCCCTGGTTCTGCATAGGCCAGGGGTTTGCAGCAGGTGCTTGTCGGTTTGCGGCCCCTCCGTGCCTGCGGCCCAGGTGAGTCTGAAGACGCTTCACCAGAGGAGAGAGACTCCTGCCCTTGAGCAAGCAAGGCGCCTGGAAGCACGCCTGGCTCTGCCCTGGGCTGAGGTGGCCTCTGAGCAATGTTCGTGCCGGTGGCCTGAGCTGTGACTCAGCTGCACCAGGTGCCCAGTGCCGGGTCCGCGCTACCGGTTGGGTGTCGCACCAGCCCCTGCCCTATGATCAGGGAAAATGGAGTCCAGGTGTTGCAGGTGCAGCTCGGCTGGGGGCGGGGTGCACAGGGTTGACCTCATCAGTGTTCATAGTGGATAAAAACACTAGCACCTTTGCGGGTTCCCACCTTCATTGATGAGGGGTCCCGGTCCAGATTAGTGTCCTTGCTTTTGACCAAATTGGTAGACTTAGCTCTGAGACTAGCTGGTTTCCATGGGAGCCTTGCAGGAGGTCAGCGTCTTTTCTGGGGGTCTCACCAGGAAAGATGACCTTCCCCTGGTAGCTCCTCAACCTTTTTCAGCGACCAAGGGGAAGATCCCCTCATTAGTCTTTGCTCTTTTACGGGAATGTTATGAGTGGCCCAGCTCTCCTCTCAGTGCCAGATCCGCTCCCTCTTGTCCGCTCCTTTCAGTGACAGGTGCAAACAAAGGCTAAGCGTGGAGTTCTCTCGCTGAAGTCTTCAGCCCTCAGGGAGCCCACTACTCTCAGTCACTAACTGACTGTCCTGCAGACCATCCACACCAGCAGTCTTGGTCTTGGTTTCCCCGGACTTGCTTCCAGAGGGCATGGTATGCCCTGGTAGATGCCCAGTTTGCGGGACGGCTGTCATCTAACGGGGTGCTTGGTCAGCAGCCCCAGGCCTGCGGGAGCAGCGTGGCTCTGAGAGAGCCCGCAGAGACCAGAGCAGCAGAAGCTGTGCCCTTTCATGAGGCCGTGTTTGGGGCGGTGTCCTCACACTCTGGGTGTGACAGCAATAGCGACAGGAGATGGCAGAGCTACAGGAGGTGGCAGAGCCTTGAGGCCAGTCTGTCCTCCCAGCTTAGCATTCCAGACTGGGTGTGGGATCAGCCCCTCCCCCCTGTAATTGGCACTGGGGGAGGAGGGGGCAGGGGCAGGCCTGAGGTCTCTGCCTTGTGCTTGCAGCTGCATGATATGGCATGCAGAGAGCAGGACTTGCCACATAGGCGTGGTTTGGGGAACAACAGTCTCTCCCCTGCCAAGACAGAGGAGCTGGATCCAAGTCTAATCAACATGAAAAATAAAAAACCCAAAACCCAACCCAGCCAGTATCAATATTAGAAAAGCACAAAATACTAAAGCACTGAAGATTTGCCACTTTTCGTTGTAATTTTATAACAAATGTTTATTGTGTTCCCTTTACACACAATGCACTGGGCTGAGTGCTGGGAATACATGTCGAGAAAAGGTATTGTTTGTCCCTTGGTCCAGAGCCTTCCATTTTAATGGAAGAGGCCGGTCAGTGCTCTGATATAATTACAGTAATACGGGCGAGCGTGCTGGGAGGAGAGGTTCACATGCGCCAGATTCAGATGTAGAGGAATCAAAGTTGAGAATAGCTTGTAATGCTTGTGCAAATAAGCTTGTCTTTTATAGTGCTGGTGATAGGACAAATTAACCCAGCGTTCCTAGCACACAATTCGGGAATATGTATCAGGACTTTCAAAAATTTCCAAATCCTTTAACCCTGCTATTCTACTAAGATATAATCAGATATGAAAACAGAGATTTGCATAAAGACGTATTAAGCCTTTCTATATATAATATTTGTAACTAAGAAAAAGAGGAACAATGTAAATGCCCTCCATTAGATTGATAATTATTATAATTACATAGGGTGAACTCTTATCCAGCCATTCAAAATGCTGTTTTCCAATAACTACAGTAATAAGAGATACTATTTATTGAGTGCCACTTATTAGTCACTATGAAATGTAAATTGGTGCAGCTTCTGTGGAAAACACTGTGGAGATTCCTCAAAAAAATTAAGAATTAAGGTACCATACGACCCAGCAATTCCACTTCTCGGTACTTATTCAGAGGATATGAAAATGCTAACTTGAAAACATATGTAACCTGTGTTTGTTGCAACCCTATTCACAGTAGCCAAGACACAGAAACAATTTGTATGTCCATTGACAGATTGGTGCTATCAATATATAAATACTCTTTGGCTACTTAAAAAGAAGAAATCTTGCCTTTTGTAGCAGCATAGATGGAACTTGAGATGTTTTTGGTAAGCGGATTAAATTTGAAAGTGAAAGGAAATTACCAAGTGGTTTCACTCTTGTGGAATATGAGGAAACTTAACAAAAGTCAACAAAAATTACTCCTAGACTCTGACAACAAAATGGTGGTCACCACAGAGGAAGGGAAGTGGGGTTGGGAGGAACAGGTTGAGGGGTTCAGTTTTATAGTGGTGAATGGTTTGGTGTTGGGTGCAGTGGTGATAAATGAATACACATTTATCAAGGTGTAAAACTACCCCAAAAACTTAGAATATTTTGTAAACCAATAGTGAAATCAACTGAGAAAATAAAAAAAGAAAGAAATGTTATTTCTAGCCAGTCAGCTGTGAGCTGTCACTTCCAGGCTGAACTTGGAAGAGCAGATGTTAGTTCCATGCTACCCCTATTTTTGCCATGGCACCATGGTGGACTTGGGATGGTAGAACCATAGGAGAGAAACAACCTGGACTCCAGAATTAGCCCTTGGAGGGGAACGGTCCTGGAGAATCACCCAACCCTCAGAGGACTACACGTAGCAAGATGACTTTGTCTCAGCCCCTGGGATATGGGGGTCTATTTATTGCAACAGTGCAGACTTGTCCAACTCTGATCTGTTGTGAATGAGGGATTTCAAGAGTTCTGTAAGAGGATTTTTTTTAAATTTTTTAAAGATTTATTTTTTATTTATACATACAAGCTGGGGTACAGGCCAGAGGCGTGGGGCGGCGAGAGGGTTCACCAGAGACAGAGCGGGTAGCAGAACAGGCCGATCAGAAATACACTGCTGAGGGGAGCAGCGGGCGAGGCAGGAGAGGTCTGCCGCACCATGTGGGATTCTCCCTGGTCGGGCGTCGAACTCGCGTCGCCGCTGCCGACAGCTCCACAGCGCAGCGCTTAACCGCTGCGCCATCGGGGAGGCCCTCTGTAAGAGGATTTTGGCAGTTTCTTTGAAAATTTCACACCATGATCTAAAGCTTCCCTTTGCAACATGGTCTCTGATGTCTTTGTACTTCTCCCAAGATTTCCATTTTAACGTTCTATAGACTAAGTCCCTCAGTTCACTCGTATCACTTAAGTCTTCCCTTTTCTATTTTTAATAGAAAAAATAGATGAAATTTACTGTTTCCATTATGTTTCTGTGTTGTTTAACTATAACAGGCATGCGGCATATTTATGATCCCAAAATGAAAGCATATAACTTTTTAAAGCTGGCTGATGAAATGACTCCATCACAAGTCAGCGATGGTTTTTGCCCATTATTCAGGGTCCCAAACTGCTTGAGGATCGCGTGACTGTTGTTACTAAAGATGAAGGAGGAAATCGTGGGCCCTTTGGCTGACCCAGTGTCGGAGTTCCCATCTGGAGCAGAGACTCTGTACTTAATCACGGGTCTTGGAATGGAGACCCACTCCCCAAAATGGGAGCTCTCTGACTCAGTGCAGAACTCCTAGTTTCCTTCACTTCAGTCTCTTGGAAGTTCCCAGAGGCTAGTTCAGGGAGTGTGGAAGAAGGACAACCATTAGGGCAAGGTCACCAGAGGGGCAGGCACCATAGTTGTGGTTGTCAGCATTGAGCACTGCACCCACACATCTCTGAAACTTGGTTACGAGAAAATACTGAACAGATTTCACATATGCCTTATCTGAGAAAGTGGGGGTCTGATCTCCTATCCCTGCGATAGTGTCTCTTCCACCCAGATAATAACTCATACGACTAGAGACATCTAAATCGTTTTGTTTCTTTATGAAGAACATTTTCATTTTTTATTGTCACTATTTTTTCTCTTGTTTTTTGAGGGTAACGGTTTACAACACTGTATGTGATTTAGGGGGGTATCTTCATACCTCCTCAGATACATGTTACTGCAACTCCCATATCAAAGCACCCATAACCCTTCACCCTAGGCCACTGGGCCCCCTCCTCCCTTTTTCTCCACTCTCCTCTCCCCTCCTTCTCTAGCAACCTTAATTCTGCAGTCTGATTTCTAGAGTGAATTTTGGTTTAGTTTTGTCTGTTCCTTTGGTTTGTTTCTCTATATTGCACATACGAGTGAAATCATCTGGTATTTGTCTTTCTCCTTCTGACATTTCACTTAGCATCATCCTCTGGAGTTCCATCCCTGTTGCCGCAAATGGCAAGAGTTCATCTTTTTTATAGCTGAGTAGTATTCCATTGTGTATATACACCACATCTTTTTAATCCACTCATCGGTCATTGGGCACTTAGATCGTAGAAACATCTAAATCTTTGTGGGCATTCTCAAACCAGACTTCATTGCTGAGGAACAGCTTTGGACAGACCTGTGCCCTGTGTAAAGACCACAGCTTCCCACCTTGAGCTCACAGACGCTCGTGCTCTGCCTATGCTGCAGTATTGCTCTGCCTGTAGAAATATCTGATGCCTTCGCACCATGTCAGTTTTTTCCCCTAATAGCACAAACCCCTGCTCACCACCTGACTCATAAGTTTTCAGAGCCTTGTATTTTATTGGCTGCTCCAGTCTCAGGGTCCCCATGCTGTATTGAGGGTGGCAGTTATCAGCCATTCTCTTTGTACAAATATGAGCACTGACATTAGCTTAAACAACACCTCCTGTGATATTGCCGAGATTTAAACACCTCTCCCCCAAAGGAGAAGTAAACACCACTAACTATAGCAGGCTGTGGTCAAAGTAAAAAGGGGGAGGAGTATGTGTGCCAGTAGTTCTCCAGCTTTTCTCTCCCACCTTGAAAGCTCATTGGAATTGAAATGAGCCAGAGAAACACTTTTTAAAGCAGATAATGACCAATCACTGTTAAATGTTTAAAACTCAAACCATCCAAAACTTTGGTGGTTTATTATTGTAAAAAATAATAGCAGCCCGTTTTGGAATTGTCCAAGACACACAACTGGACAGTTTGTGGCTCGGCCACAACTAGTAGGAATGATAAACTTCTGTGACCCTTCGTCGTGGTCATCAAGGTCACTTTCCCTTTCACGTCTGCAAGTGCACTCTGGATCTGTGGGTTCCTCACCTGCCAGAACTTGAGGCTCCTCGAATCCTTCTTCCAGCGGATGCCTCCAAATTCTGTGTGACTGGAACTCCATTCCCACTGGCCTCGGGAAACAAGGCACAGTGCCTTAGTCAGAAACTTTTCTGGCTCTTTGGCCAAAGCCCTTTTCTCACAATAGCCTCTGCAGCAGCTGACTCTCACTGCCCAAAGCCCGAGACCCACGTGCA